>RJWM01008249.1:0-74178 GCA_004363535.1 Dasyprocta punctata | reverse complement strand
TTTTTTTTTTTTTTTTTTTGCGGCACCAGGGATTGAACTCACAACCTCGCGCCTGCCAGGGCAGGCGCTTAAGGCACTGAGCCAAACTCCCGGCCCTGGTTTTTTGAGGCAGGGTCGCACTATGTAGCTCAGGCCGGCCTTGCACTCGCGTTGTAGCCCAAGCCGGCCTCGAACTGACAACGCTCCGCCTACCTCAGCCTCCCGAGTGCTGGGATTAAAAGCGTGCGCCACCACGCCCGGCTAAAGATAGTTTTTATAGAATGTGTATGACTGTATTAAAAAAGAGCTTGATACGTAGGCTAATTACTATTCATTTCATTTCTTTTTTTGTTGTTGTTTTTTTGGTACTGGGGATCAAACTCATGATCTCGTACTTGCTAGGCAGGCACTTACGCCACGGAACTATATCCCCAGCCTTACTATTCATTTCTATTCATTTAATCACACTTATTCTCTAAAATGACAGTGTGTACATTTTCTTATCCTTTTAATGCTTTATGGTATTAAATATTTTAAATATTCTGTTAACCACTAGCATGTGACTAGTATGTGACTTTTCACTTAGTAAATCTTTACAAAGTCAAATATTTGACATACTAATTTATATTTGCTCTTAGGCTTTCTAAAAAACAGAAGAAAAAGAAACAGAAGCCAGCACAGGTATGTTCGAAATGTTTTATTAACATTAAATATTGTAATCCCAAATATTGAGCACAGTAATCCAACTATTGTAATCTTTTTCTCTGTCTTCCTCGAAATCCAAAAGTTGTATTTATAATCCCATTGAGATGTTATTGGAATCCTGGCAAGTTAATTCCAATCTACCACCTCCAATGCAATCCATGGTGAGAGTAAAGACACCAAGACATATCCAAAGTTAAGGGCAGCCAAGGGGTCCTAAGTCCAATCCCCATGAATATGTGCAGAGAAAGGCCCTGATCAAGGCCTCTCCCAAAATTTATTATCTTGTGAAGAATGGAGTGGCTCGAGGATGAGTGACAGTGAGGATGGCGAGAACTACATGAGTAACTGGACCTGGCTAGCCAGGTAGGGAGAAAAGCATCTTTGCAAAATGTAGGGAGAATGACATGCAGAAGGATCAATCTGCATAATTCAATTAAGGCAGCAACTGAATTGTCTTTGGAGGCTGTTGCTTCAGTTTCTGATATATAAACTTTTGTGCCCTGTGGACTCATAGCCTCTTTATTTTGAGGCTCATCCCCAGTTGACATTCCTGGAGCTGACTGGCTCTACCATCCCGCTGTGCTCTTATCTTTTACACAGAGCACTATGGAGGAAACAGGAGACTGTCTGATGGCTTTAGAAATTACTTACCAGTTCCTCAGATAGTCTCATTTGCAAGGCTTAGAGCCAATTGAAGAGAGAAGGAAATACCATAGTCAGTTCTGTACATATCAGTAAATGGAAATAAGTCTCGATATAATCAGTTGCAGCAATTGTTCTGCATTCAAGAGGGGTCGCTCAAGTTGTCTCCAATTAAATAACTAAAATTTACAGTGTTCTTGTTTATTCAGTGTAGTCTATAAAAAAGGAGATATGTTTCATTTCATTTCATAATTTTATGTTGGTTTTAACTTGATTAAAAGAAAATGGAAATGTTTTCCTTTTTCACTGCTCCCTCCATTTTGTGTATGAAACTAACTTAATTGGTATTGTGTATTGAACAAATTTTACGTATAGAATTTCCTGGTATGTATTAGCTCAGTGCCACATTTTAAAAATGTGATATGTCTGATGAGTAGGCACTTAAGACAGCAATTAAAATCTGGAAATAGGAAAATCTGGGGTTTATTTGTTGTATATCTAGACTTACTCTGTCAGCAGCATCAATAAAATATTTCAAAAAGAGCATTCGGTTTAAAACTAGTAATGATTTGGTTATTAAAGAAATGTTTTTATTACTGAGAAACTTAAGTAGTTTGAGACAGGGTCTTGTTAAGTTGCCCAGCATGGGCTTGAACTTTTATTGTCCTGCCTCAGCATCCCCGAGCTCTGGGGCTGCAGGTGTATACTGTCATGCCTGGATTGGGAGAGTGTTTTGTATGACTTTTAAAAAGTTGCATAAGCTAACAAGAATGGTAAAAGAAAATCTAAAATACTGGGACCAAATGTAAATAGAAACCAATGATTTTGACAAAATCCAAACATTAAATCAAGTAACTTTTGTGCACAATACTCTGAAATCTTTCTGTAAGATATAGCTAAAAGATAAGATTAACCATGTAGAGATAAAATTAAGTAAATCTTGAACTTACTAGGGTTTTTGATGTTTTATTTCTGATACTCTTGTGTGTTTTATAGGATAGAGTAAATGAATAAATTAGTACTGTTAGGAATCATATTCTGTGTGGGAGAAGGGGAATGCAAATGTAAATGCCCTGTAGTTTTGGCTTGGAATTGGAGATATTGATAGGAAATTATGATTTAAAATATTTATGAGCAGTGATAACCCCTAGCAGTGAGCAAACCTAAGTCCTACATCTTAGTTTCTAAATTCCCTTCCCCTCAAGAAAGAAACAGAGTTTGCTTCTTAGAGAAGTGAGTGACTCTGTGCTGAAATGGAACAGATAGAAGGTGAGCCCAGAATTCTTATGCCGGAAACAAAGGAGGTACCGTTCTCAGAAACTGATGTGACTGATAGGACTTACAGAGCTTGCCAATTGGGAACATTTGAGTCAATCAAAAAGAGTATTGGTGATATATTTTCATATGTTGATTTTATTAGAAAACTCATTATCTATATTGAATTTACAGAGTTGAAGAAAGGTGATAAGAAAGCTTTGGCATAAGTCACAGAGATAGAAAATCACAGTTCTCCATCTACCAGCCTAATAAATGGTCCAGGCAAGAGCCATAGTTTCTACCATATCCAATGGGTGAATTGTTGTTGTGGACAGGATATTCAGAAAATCTCAAAGTTGAACTGTGTAGATTATATATTAATTTAGAAAATCTGACAAAACCACTTAAAAAATGATGAAACTTGTTAATATCTCTGGAAAATGAGACAAGTAGCACATTGCCTCTTGATCTTTTGATATAATGTGCTGAGAACACAGCATTATTTTTGTAATACTGTTGCTAGAAATGGTTAACCTGAAACCAATCATTTGGAAACAGTCAGACAAAGCCAAATGGTGAGATATACCACAAAGTAATCATTAGATTGCCAATATCATGAAAGATTTTTAAAAAGTGAGAGAACTGTTCTGGAGTGAGAGAGATTAAAGAGATAAGAAAGTAAATGCAACATATAGTCTTTAGTTTAATCCCCTATTTGAAATTCTTTTTAAAAAAGAACGGTGAATTTGAATATGAACTCTTAGAGGTAATATCTAACTCCTGGCGTATGATGAGGATCATGACTCAGAATGTTTTTCTTCTTAGGAGATAAGATGACAGATTCATATATGCCTAAAACTTTGGGAGTGTTCAGAGGAACAGAATGTGTGTGTTCAGGTCGAGTGTGTGTGAGTGCACACATGCACAAGCTTAGCAAATTGTCACTCAACAAAAGCATACATTGACACCTAGTAAGGATGTGTTTGCCAGACATTTTCTTCTATAGTGCCTATTCATGGCCTTCTTTTTTTTTAGACTGTAAAAGTAAGTAGTTGCTCATTACTGATCATTTGTAAAATGTGGGAAAGTATAAGTATCTATCTTAATTCTGCTATAGAGACTACTTAATATTGTATTAAATTGTGATTAAACTGTATGTATAATTTTCTCTTCATTTTGCTAACACATTGTATTTTTCACATAAGAAATTGAACTTAATGAATTTACTTCATGCATTCAACTATTTCACTTATTGAACATGTGAATTATTTTTTGTTTTCCTCTGATATCTCTGTACTGAGCATATAGTTTTTAACTTACCTGCTTCTTTTTATTTCCTGAGATTTACTCCTACTAGAGTATGGGACATTATCAACTTATTATAATTTATTATTTGGCAACATAACATAAGGAACCAGTATTATTAGGTAGTTTTGTTTATAATGGCATATATGTTTTAATATCTAGAATTATGATGACAGTTTCAATGAAAGTGAAACCGGAGAAGGAGAAAAGATTGACCCAGAAGATACTAACTTAAATCAACACAATGCCAAAGAATTAGAAGATAGTCTTCTAGAAAATGTCAGTGTCACAGAGACCATAGAACCATGTGATGATCCAAAAAGTGAAGTTAAGAGGTAGGGCAAAATTGCATGTTGTATTCTAACCACTGAATATTGATAAGGACAGCTTTTTATATGTCAGATCTGTTCATGACTAAGTTAAGTGTAAACTGTACATAAGTGCATATATACAAAGGTACACACCATGCCTACAGGTAAGGTATGATGAGAAGAAAGTGTTAGAGCAGCAAACTTACAGACAGTTCAGCACCATAACCAGAATCACTTTGATCCAGTTCCAGTTTCCCTTATCCTGCTGTGCTTATTTTTTCCTTGACACTCATGAGAACAAGGCTGCCACTCAGTCTCTTTGCCCACCCCCCTGCTGTGGAGCATTGTTAACCAGATCTTCATGGTGGTGATAGTCATGGTCTGTGCTGCTCAGTCCTGCAGTGTTCTCAGGGCACACGTCAGCGGCTTGGGGCCTTCCTACTAAGAGGGGCTGTGGATAGAGTCCTAAGCTAGGGAATGGCTCACTAGGGAAGGATATACTCCTTTTCTTTGCTCTCATGTCTGTGTGGCTTCCTTATCCTTAATCCTGCTTATTCCTTGAGGGGAGATCTGCAGTAGTAAGTGGTGTCAGGTTCCAGTCCTCAAAGGACCATGAGAAAGGGTGAATGGACACAGTAAAGTGGAAGTGTGGATTGAAAAAGCTCAAAGCTGGAGCTGCAGTGATGGGGTGGTGAAGTGTCCTTCCAGATGTAAGGAATTTGCATACAGTTTACCAGAATGAGGAAATGTGTTACTGAGGCCTACTATAGGGCTCTAGCCGCAGAAAAAGGAACACAGAACTACACAAGCTGCAGATGTCAGAGCTTTGAAAACCTTTGGAGAGTGGAAGCCAGGAAGGGGAAATTGACATTTATTTTACTGATGCTGGACATTTATTCTCATTTTACAAACAGACACAATTTTAACTTAAGACTTGTCCATGGACAAAAGTGGTCAGTGGGAAGGCTGCCATTTAATCCCTGTTTAGCTCCATGGGATCCAGGCATCCTCAAAGGGTCTTTTGGGTTGTTTGGAGGGAGTGAGGGGTGGCCAACACATGGGGCTGTAGACCCCTAAAACTCCTCTTTACCTAAAGCTAAACGGTGCTCATTTACTTTCCATGTGACTTCTATGTGAGCATTTGTTTGGGGAGGATAAAAGAAGAATCTCAGATTTGGGCAACAAGTGATATAGTTCAGTTTCTTCATTTTACTGGTATGAGAAAAACAGTCAAAGACTTGTGTTGCCTTATCCTTGCAGAGGAATGGCAGGGCTGAGACAGACCCATCACCTGCCCCTGCTCCTCCTGTCCTAGCCAACCTCCTGACAGCAGAGCTCACTGCTGGGCCCTCTGCTGCTGATCTCTAGTGATATGGACACTGTAGCTATCTAATGAGAAGTGTTTTGTTAAATGTGTGGGTGTATAGTGCTTTAAAAAAAAAATAAAGGTCTTAGATACTAGGTTCTGACAAATTATTTACCCTAATATTGCCCTGAGATTTTGCAGACATATTTATGATTTTTTGTTGGACTCCTTGTTGCCTTTTATACCATTGCATCAGTTTTTTTTTTAATGTTTCCAAAGTTGGCTAAATACTGCATAATGGCATGTTATACTCCTAGTTAGCATCTTTATTTTTCTATTTTATTTTTTTGTGGTACCAGGGATCAGACTCAAAGCCTCATGCCTGCCAGACAGGCGCTTAAGTCACTGAGCCAGACTCCCGGCCCTAGTTTTTTTGAGGCAGGGTCACACTATATAGCTCAGGCCGGCCTTGCGCTGATGTTGTAGCCCAAACCGGTCTTGAACTCACAATGCTCCTCCTACCTGAGCCTCCCAAGTGCTGGGATTAAAGGCGTGCGCCACCACGCCTGGCTTAGTTAGCATCTTTATTTAGTTTTTTTTTTTCTTCCGTACTGGGGATTGAACTGACAACCTCGCCCCTGTCAGACAGGCACTTAAGTCACTGAGCCAAACTCCCGGCCCCAGTTTTTTTTGTTGTTGTTGTTGTTTTTTGTTTGTTTGTTTTTTTAAGGCAGGGTCGCACTGTGTAGCTCAGGCCGGCTTTTGCGCCCATGTTGTAGCCCAAGCCAGCCTCAAACTCACAACGCATCTTTAAAGGTATATGTTCTTTTTCTTTCTTTTTTTCTTTTTTGGTACTGGGAATTGAATTCAGGACCTTGCACCTGCCAGGCAGGCACCTGTGCCACTGAGCTGTATCCCCAGCCCAAGGTATATGTTCTTTAGCTTAAGCATGTATGTTGGTTTCTGCTTGAAGAGTAGTCTACCCATGAAGTTTTTGGAAGCATTATCAGAACTCATTCATTGTAACCCATTCTACCTGTTTATAAACACTGTTGCGCCTAGATTTTTACCCTAAGAATTTGATTGTTACAAACGAGGAAAAATACAGCATGTCGGAGGAAAATTAAAGTTCACAGAGGAGGTTGCATAAAGTGATGTTCAGGATGTAAACAAAATAGGAGGAACCTGACTGTCAGCCTCTGGTTTAAAGGGCCCATAGGGACATCCAGAGCAGTAAAAAGGATGCCATCTTTTAATAAGATAAATTTCATATATTGAACAAACTTAATTTTATGAAAAATATATTATAATGCAGTTTTTTTTTCATTTCATGGTGAGTCTGTGACTATGTCCATTAGAGACTGACTCAGATTCAAGAAGTTGGTGTTTTGG
This sequence comes from Dasyprocta punctata, assembly GCA_004363535.1. Classification (NCBI taxonomy): domain Eukaryota; kingdom Metazoa; phylum Chordata; class Mammalia; order Rodentia; family Dasyproctidae; genus Dasyprocta; species Dasyprocta punctata. The sequence continues at coordinate 67,281 of RJWM01008249.1, read as the reverse complement.
GAATCCACGCTTACTGTTATAGCTTATCTATGATTACTACTGGTTGGTTGTGAAGATGGTTTGCTTCTAAAAAATGCTTTGCTTTTTATAAAAATATACTGTATATATGTTCAGAGATTATTTTAGGGGTATTGTTTTAGCTTGTGTTTCAGCTGTTTTAGATAAATTACTTAATTTTGTGCAAGTTGTTAATTTGATCTATAAAGTTTTTACAAAGCTTTTTGAGATGTGTAAATTAACCATTAAAGTTAATAAGTTAGCATTTTAAAGTATGTCACATCTTTTGAGTGTTCTTGGAAGCAAGATGAGCATTAGAAGAGGTACATTATTTACTTTTGTTTTATGCTGGATAATGTATTTTGCAGTATTCCTAAACCCAAAGGAAAGAAAACCAAAGATATGAAAAAATCTGTCAAAGTATCTGCTGAACCACAAATCCAGGTAGGTCAAAACCACTTTTACATCTCTTTAGTGGACCTTGCTTAAGCAATGTGATATTCTGAAGATACAAAAGCATATTGGGTGAGTCCTTCCCCAAAGAACCTGCAAAATACAGATTCATCAGTGGTTTGCAGGATGCTGGTAGAATTTTTATATGTACTACTATATTCCCTTTTTTCTTCAAAGTAAAAAGAAGTACTATAGAAATATTAGGTACCACAATTAACTTCTTGTTTTCCATTACTTTGTAATCCAGTGTTGGTGACAGGAATTACGTGTATCAATTTCAAAAGATGAGTTGTAAAGCACAGACTTTAGTCTGTGTGGTACATGCTGTTGAAAATCTCAGATGCCTTAGAGTTGATGATGATGGTTAATGAGATTTAATTTCCAAGAACACCTGCCTTTATTGAGCCTGTTTTGGGTTGCTATATTTTGTTAAAATGTTTTTGTTTTATTGTTATTTGATATTTAATCCTGATGTTGTAACATGAAACACTGCTCTCAAATAACGCTTGCTTATATTTATGATTTTCTTCCCTTTTTAGAATGATGTTATCAGCTGTACCACCTGCCATAATGAGTTTCCATCCCGGAATAAACTTTTTGACCATCTCAAGGCTACAGGTCATGCAAGAGCACCTCCACCATCCTCTGTAAACAGTGTAACCAGTAGTCGAAGCAAGAAAGAAAAACGTAAAAACAGATAGAAATTCTGCCAACATTTTTTTCCGTACTGTGTCCAGATTTCGAAACCAAAAACTGAACTGAAATCATCTAAAGAGTTAAAATTCAGTGATTTGCAATTTATTGCATTGTGGAAGATTATTTTTTATCTTGTAAAGACACATTTTGTTTAATATATATTTTTTAAACATTTCACTAGTGATTGAATTCTACTTTTGCCATCTGAATTGACTTCAGTGTCTCAAAACAGGTAAATATTGTAAAGTGCATATCTTGATTTCTCATGTGGATAGAAATGTACAGGAAAATTAAATTATTTTAACACATACAAATGCCCCTTTCTGCTGTTTTGTGAATTTCACATTGCTTTTGGTTCTTTTTTACTTTATTATGCTCTGGGATCTGACAAAAAGTCAGGTCTTTTTAAAATCAGCATAGATTTTTTTTTTTTTTCTCACCTGATATGATGACTCTACTCCTTATTGTAAAATTATTTCTGATTAACCAGTTGTTGATTACCATATTTTTTTACTGGGGGTGATAATCACTAGTTGTATATTTGTTGTTACAAGAATAATATCTCTTCAAGGTTTAACTATGTTCATTGAATTTGATATTTTACTGATAATTATTCTTAAGATTCATCCTCTGGTTTTTTGCTCTGACTTGAATTGTGGAGGTGGAGGCAGATTACTTTCTGTGGCACTTCCTTCTTAGATGTGGTGGCAGCTCTCAAGTACTAATGTATGATGTGAATACGTAGCAGATGGTTCAGAGTTTTACTTATAAAGGATGTGTTCCTTATTGGATTTTTTAATTCACTGTTTTCCTACCTTAAGAAGTTTTTTTATTCTGTTTTACTTTAAATTTTTTAGAGGGATGGAAACTTTTTTAATGAAGGGTTTTTAGATAAGGCTGATAACTTCAGAGCTCTCTGAAGCTATGGTGAATATTAGGTGAAAAGGAATGGAATCATTGAGACCTGTGTAATTAAGTGTAATGATAAATGAGGAGTCAAGTTTTAGGATTAAGTAGGCAATTTTAAAAATTGATCTTAAAGGCAACTTTAAACTCATTAGCTTGAAATGTGTACTTTCTGTTGCTTGAAATTTTTTCTTATATGCTTGAGTCATCAAATGAATAACTTGTAGAAGCTCTAAAACATGTAGCGTCCTTAATGACAAGGTCTTTCTGATACCTAATAGGTAGTATCGATTATCTAGACCACTCTGTGCATAGACTTTAAAATACACATTCAAACTTTAAATTTTTTCTTTTGTGTTTAAAGATGTTTATTTTGTTTACCATCTAACCTTTATATTTCTCACTAATCTGTCATTTATTCTTCATACTTGTTCTTTCTTGATCTTTTCAGGGTCAGTACTAGCCAGGTTTTTTATCTTCTGATCTCTTCCTCCTGGGCTTCATCTGAACATTCTGTGCCTTCCTCTGTTCTGAACAAGATGAGTGGTCATAAGTATGAATAGGAATATTATGAACAGAATCACGTACACAACTTGTTATTTCAGACTTTCTTTGATTTCCCTTATACTGCCCATGCAGATGTTTAATTTCTGCTTCATGTGAATACTGATTGGAGTTACTTGTCACTTTTATTCAGACTGACAAAAAAAAATCAACCAAAATTTTTAAAGGATCTTTATCTTATGATTAGAAATCAACTCATTTTTAATTCTGCATGATTTTGAAAAGTCTTCTAACTTCTCAGAACTTCATTTTATTCATCTCTACCATAGTGCTTAGCATAGTAATGTTGTCTCTTACTTATAGAGGATCATATGAAGGTCAAGTAAAATAGTATATATTTAAGTGCTTTTTAAACAAAGGCTTTATAAGAAATATTTCTGAATTTGAATGAATTAAATATTTTTATTTGAAATATTTGCAGAAAGAGGTGTGCATAGTCAATTAAATGTACATTATGTTTTAAAGGAAAATGCTTCCTAAATCTACTTCTGAAGAGGAAAACTAATGTGTATTATGCCAAGGGTAAAATAAATTTTTTTTTTTTTTTTTTTTTTTTTTTTTTTGTGGCACTGGGGATTGAACTCACAGCCTTGCGCTTGCCAGGGCAGGCGCTTAAGCCGCTAAGCCAAACTCCCCAGCCCTGGTTTTTTGAGGCAGGGTCGCACTATGTAGCTCAGGCCGGCCTTGCACTCACATTGTAGCCCAAGCCGGCCTCGAACTCACAACGCTCCACCTACCTCAGCCTCCCGAGTGCTGGGATTAAAGGCGTGCGCCACCACGCCCGGCTTAAAATAACATTTTTGATGAATCAGACATTTATCTTCATTTGTCTGAGACAAAATAATATTTTAAAATACATGAGCACATTTACATTGATCTTATTAAAGGTCAGTGGTCTTAACTGAAGTTAGCTTAGGTGTGAAAATACATGGATTGAAGGCTGTGGGAGGAGAGGGCTGGGGAAAATCCCTTCTTTCTGTAATTCTTTCAGTGGTACAGAAGCTGGGGATTCTCTATAAAACACACTGAAACCTTCCCTATTTCAAAATAGAAACAGTATCCTTAGCCCCAGCTAAACTTTTGCTTATTCCTAACTTTGATCACGGAGAAAAGCAAAACTATATGAATTAGTGAAAGATCAGTAACATTGGAATGCATGGTCTGTTGATTGCTGCTGAGTTAAAATTGATATTTTGGTGCTATGAGAAGACTTGTAAAAGCTTCATCAGAAGGTTTCCTCTTTTTCTTTTCTTTTCCTTTTCTTTCTTTTTTTTTTTTTTTTTCCCCCTGAATCATCTCCTGCAGAATTTCCACATGGAAAACTACTCTAGTATTTATATAAGATTGGCCCTGAAGTTATTTAACTTGTAGAGGAAATGAAATTCTTACTGTAAGCTATAGTTTTCATTTTAGAGTCCTTCAAACCTCGAGAATGATCCGTGCTGTCATGCTGATGCTGGTCTAACTCGCAATGTAAAACTATTCAGCGGACCTTAAATATGCTACTGTTTCTCTAGTACAAATTCACTTTCCCATAATCTGCAATGCTGAAGCATCTCTCCTTACTACAGTTATCCTGTACCTTATTGGTTAAACTGTTTTAATGTCTTCATACTCAAATTCTAGGCTCTTGGGATTGGAGAGGGAAAGTGGAGGTGACTGTCACGTCTTTCTTCATAGATAAGGAAACTGAGCTCAGGGAGATAGGAACTTCACAGACACAGCTGATTAGGGCCTGCTCCTATGGCAGGAACATAGTAGCTTGCAGACTGTCATCTTGGTAGTTCTTCTGACACATTCCAAAATTTGTTAGCTGGAGTAGGAGAAGGGTTCTTGTAAGTCAAATCTAGGTAATTTTGAAGAACAAGAGGGAGCACCAGGTCCTGTCAGTATCAAAGAATACTGGAAATTTATAACACTTAAAGCAATGTGTGATGGTACCAGTATAGGCCAGTAGATATATATCTGATGAAAATACAGGGCTGACAAACAGGCCTATGCATGTGTGGGAACTCAATTTTTGATGGATTGTGACACGCTATCTTTAAGGTGAAAACATAATGTGTATTACCCTACATTTTTCCCAAAAATTGCATGTATTAAAGAACTACACATGAGAAGTCAAACTTTTAAATGAGAATCTATAAAATTCATGATTTTGCAAAAGGGGAGAATTTCTTTACAATAAGAGATGAAAGCACAAGCCTTATAGGAAATAGGACTATATCACACTTAAGACTTCTGTAGCAAAATAGGAACAATAAGTAAGAAGCAAGCTGCAGACTGGGAGAAAATGTTTACAGGGCATACAACTGACAAAATATTCATATCCAAAATATATTGAAAAACAGACAAAAGAAAGCCCTTCAAATAAATGAGAAAATGACCTCTGTGTATTAGAACAGCAATTCACAAATCTTGGGGTCCCAGACTTCACAGTTTTAAAAATTGAGAACCCAGAGTTTTTGTGTATGTGGATCATATCTACCGATATTTACTGTGTTTGAATTAAAACTGAAAAAATTTAAAGTACTATTAATGCTAAATATCAATTATGAAAAATAAAAACTTTAGTGAGAGGAGTATCCTTGTTTTACATTTTTATATCTCTAATATTTAGCTTAATAGAAGAGAGCAGGGCTACTACCTGCTACTGCAATTAATATTGCTCTATATTTTGATTAAAATATGTGAAGATAGATAGGCTTCACATAAATAACTGGAAAAATAAAGATCTTTACAGACCCTTGAATGAGTCTTTGAGGCCCTTGTCCCACACTGGACACTTACATTAGAGAAATAGGTGAACTCTATAAACAGAAAAAACTTCAGTAGTCAAAAAATATTGAAGTCATTGTCACTGATAATCAGGAAAATATTTAATTGTTTTGTGCTTTCAGATTGGCAAAAGTTAAAATCTTGCAAGATCAAGAGAATGGAAAAATGGACACATTCATTTTTGGTGTAAAAATTGGTTCAATTTGATGATTTCTAAGAAAGTTGATAATATGCACACTCTGTGACCCAGCAATTCCTAGTCTGCTTCTCACTGTGTGGCACACAGCAGAAGCATGGGTATCACCTAGGGACTTGGTTAGAAATACTGCTCACAGGTATACCTGAGTTAGATCTGTGGCTATCAAGATTTTCTTAGGTGGCTCATGATCATTAAAGTTCGGGGAGCAAAACTCTTAGAGAAATCTGTGCATGTATGTACAAGAAAGCACACAAGGATGATCACAAATGGATTGTTCAAATCTAAGAAAAATTTGAAAATAACATGTAGATGCCCACGGATAAGAAAATGAGTAAGTTACAGCCTATTTAAAAAAATGGCAAACACTTCAGCATGAAACAATGAACTTACCTGCTGTAGTCTCTGTGGGTGGTCCTGGGAAAAATACTGACTCAAGCTGTCAAGGAAGATGAAGTGGATGCCATTTATAGTTTTTAAAAAATATTGTGTTGATTATAATTTGTATAACATGCGAACATCAATGGGAAAGACATTCAGAGAAGCACTTGTCTCTGGAAATGGAAGGAAAGGAACTTCAAGTGGCTGCAAAAGGGACCTCATCGGAGTTAGTTGGCTTTTTGTTTTGTCTTTAAACTGAAGAAAAATGCTATCAAAATACTTCAAGCATCGAGAAAAGTACAAATTAATGCTCTGCTTCACTAACAGGATATATACTTGCATTAAGGGGAGAGTGAAGGGTTAAGTTTAAGTTCTACCTCTTATTCCTGGCATATTCTACAAACAAATTGTGACTGAGGCTATTGTCTCTCTCAGTGCTCATTCTCTGTTTTAGAACTCTGATTTGTAGTTGGCCACAGAGCCACCCAGAATACTCTCAGGATTACCTCCCCATCCTCCCTTTCCCCTCTCAGTTTTGGCCAGTGATCCTGGCAAATTCTGCAACAGGTCCTTAAAGATACACGTGTGTCCTTATTCATTACTCAGTTTGTAAGTGGAGTGTTAATGTCCCCCATCTGGGATTGTGAATCTTCACCAGGACACAGCAATAGAAGAATATGAGGTGTGACTGAAATGTACAGTGAAAGTTGAAAACACTTATTATAGTAAAAAGATACATTGCCATTAATTTCCTTCAAGATACTTACCCCATGGTTCTTGCCACCTTGTAAGGCAGTTCTGGAACTTCTCCTCAGTGTGTATCTTCATGAGGTATGGTTAAAAGTACATAGAATTCTGTTACTAAGTGCCATCCAACAGAAAGGCGCACTTGAAAACACTGTGCCGTGTCCTTATCCACCTTAGTCACCAAATCTGATACCATATGACTTTTGGCTCTTCCCCAAAGTCTAATGTTTGAGCCATTCTAATACTTTCTAGCTGTTCCCCTCACAGTCTAAACATTTACCTTTCATTGTTGTCATAATGAAAGGTAAATGTTTGAATGAATTCATAACATCAGGTTAGCCATGAAAGCACAATTAAAGGCACTGATGACAGAATTCTCAGAACTGATTCAGAAAGTGGCAAGTATGGTGGGATAGATGTGCTCAAAGTGAGGGAGTATTCTGAGGGGGATTAGTGCAAAATATCTTACTGTAATAACTTTTTTTAAAAAAAATTAAACATCACTGTTTTTCAGTCATACCTTGAAGGAGCTTCAGACCTGACACTCAGAGAACCCCCAGGACCCCAAACTACTTAACTCTGAATTCTGAAGGAACACAGCTTCTACATTACTGAAGCCCCTATTGTTCCAATCTTTCTTTTACGGGTGGCCGAGACCCTGATTAATCCATGTATATTCAGCAAGTGTACGGTTATCCAAATGAATAGTGAAAAAGGCACATGGGTCTTTAACTCTCACAGAAGTTTGGTTGAATTCAGCTCCAGTGTTAACTATATTATCTAGAGCAAGTCAAACTCTTCTTAAGCCTTTTTTTTTTTTTTTTTTTTTTTTTTGCGGCACCAGGAATTGAACTCACAACCTCGCGCCTGTCAGACAGGCGCTTAAGTCACTGAGCCAAACTCCCAGCCTTCTTAAGCCATTCTTAAAGAATCTAAAATAGATATGAGACCAGTCTTTCAGAAATGAAGGTATAGTCTCACAAGTGAACATAAGACCTGGGCATATAGTAGGCATTTGATAACTTATTTTCAATAGTCTGATAAATTTTTGTTTTATTGAACTATTCACTTTGTTTTCTGAAGTGACCCAAGCAGTAAATTTGGAGTAAACTCAGTGATTAAATTGGTCCTGTAGGGTTTTTTTTTAAAAGCACTTTTATATATATCGAAATTATTTGTGCCCAAAGAACAAATTGTTTCCAGCTACAGCTATCTTGAAGATGAGAGATTAGTTATGTTAGAAAGTTCAGCACATTTGTACAGATAGTTATTTTGCAATTAAAACTAGTCAGTTTCAGCATTGTTTCTTTAGATACGAAGTAAGTTCCTTCTGAAAATAGAAAAGGCTCAAACAGTCCTGTGTACTACATCATTTGATTTTTAAGAACATTGCTAACAACTTCTGAAAATGAAAAGGTCATGGAAACAACATTTAAAGTAGTATGTAGTTTATAATGTCTTAAGATGCTTTTCTTATTTTCAAATTTTGTAAGAACTCAAACTTCTCTAAGTCCATTGGTAATGCTTGTCCCAGCATATTAAATACAATTTCACCAGTTCCATCCTGCAGTGGGGTGGGTCTCTTACCATGTGGCAGGCACAGTCAGAGCCAGCTGGTATTCTGGCAGGACACAAAGGGTGCCTGTTGGCCAAGAGATTGCCTGAGGGAGAGCAGGGCTGTGGCCACTACAGAGGTCACCTGCAGTTGATGGCTAGACAGCAGCGCCCTCTCCTGGTAGGTATGTTCGCAACTCTGCCTGTCCCAGCAAAAGCAGTTACTGCCAACCTTGTTTTTAGGACACTTTTTTTTTTTTTTTTTTTTTACAGTGATTTCATTGTTTTTAATTCCCATACTGTGACAGAAAAGTTAAGACAAGATGTGCTCACACAGCCCACCACATAGTCCATTAGACTCTTAGCCTTGACTGACTGCTGCGACTTAGAGATAGCCTGACCTGGCTCTGTGACCGCATCCATGCATCTGGACTGCCTGTACTGTCTGACATATAAACATGTTCTATTTTCAAGGACTGTCCAACTGAGATAGACTAGTCAAGGACATGGTAAGTTTTAAGCACCTCCTCAGACCCAGTTCCCTCCCTAGTTTCTCCTGTCTTATGATAAAAAACTGCTCTAGCTAACCTGCCTAAAACTAATCTGCCTGATGACATATGACTTGATTCATGTAGCCAATTATATAATATCCTGCTATCAGCTTTTGTACTTCCTGCTCACAAATCCTTTATAAACTAAAGCCAAAGCTGACTCAGGGCTGGTGATTTGGAACTGATTCCCACCAACCTGCTAGTGTAATAAAAGTTGCCTTCCAGCTCCTTGGTGCAGAGCGTCATCCTTGTGGTTCAATATCGGGTTTCTGCAACAATACTTTTTTTCTTAACTACCAGATTGACCAATTGGATGTTATTTTTTGAGTATTACACATTATGCTCTTACGTTTCTGGCAACATTATTAAGGACAATCTGTTGTGTTCCTGTTTTTGAGTTTAAAATAATCCTCATTTTCTGGAAAAGAGTAGCAGTTTTTCACAACCTGGTTTCACTTTTGTTAGTTTGGAAACTGTAAAGAATGAAGCCATAAAATTGTCTTTGTATAACATTTGGAATAATATAAAGAAAACAATTATCCCTTGGAATTCCACACCTATAAACATTTTAATGTTTTTCCCCAGGAATATTACTAGGCAGATAGGTTTACAAAACTGAATTCCTCTTGATACCATTTTTAAAACTTGTTTTCCCACATAATATTGTGTACCTGTTCCATGTCGTCTTATGTCAGAATCATTTTAAAACCTACATAATATATGATTCTCCATAGTGTAAGCAATTTTCTACTAATGGTTCTTTTGACTTTCCAATTTTTCATCACCATATGCCAACAAATATACCTGCACATACATCTATGCTGCTTGTATTTTATTTTCCTTTCCTTAATCAGTTCCTGGAAGGGAAAATGTTGCAGCAAACAGATATTCTGTCCTGCCAGATTTTCATCTCAATAAAGCACATCTGCTTCTGTTTTAATAACATGTAGGAGAGAGTAGCTTATCTCAAGACTACACTATAAAACTGTCATTATACATCTTACAGAATTCAAGTTTGAATTCTGCTTGATTCAACTTTAAACTTGGAAGCAATGAAAATGGTTTTGAGTAACTCTTATTTTCTTCTGAACAACAAACAAGTTCATTGTTGCCTATTGCCAGTGACTTCAGGTTGCGATTCCTTACCATTGCTGTACTGGCCTTTGGTTAGGGGTAAGCTTAGTGGAACATCCTGCCCAATGATATGACTGGCAGCCTGGGAGCCTCACAGAAGCCTCACATCATTTTCACACCAGCCAAGACCAAGCCAAGTGTTAGGTAATTCCACAGTAGTACCAGTGATATGGTACTTATTTCAGCCAGTGATACGCTTATTTTTGTTCCATTATACCTTTACTGAATGAAAAGGAACAAGTCAAGACAAGACTGTCGGAATATCTTTAGAGGCCATGGTAATATTTTGCTTTTAGCTGTTTTATTTTATTTATTTATTTATTTTTTTTTTGCGGCACCGGGGATTGAACTCACAACGTCGCACCTGCCAGGGCAGGCGCTTAAGCCACTGAGCCAAACTCCCAGCCCTGAGTTTTTGAGGCAGGGTTGCACTATGTAGCTCAGGCCGGCCTTGTGCTCGCGTTGTAGCTTAAGCCAGCCTCGAACTCACAACGCTCCTCCTACCTCATCCTCCTGCGTGCTGGGATTAAAGGCGTGCGCCACCACGCCTGGCTAGCTGTCTGTTTTAAAGGGGGCCATTTCACTTCTTGGAGTCCTTCTCTGCCACAGTAGTGGGAAATGTTCATGGGGGTTGCTGCATCAAAACAAAGATCTCTCACTGAATATTTTTAAAAATCAATACTGTATGCACTGCCTCCCTATCCAACTTTGTGTTTTGAAAAATGTGCAAGTGCAGATCACTGCAAGGGGTTTTGAGGAGAAACTCCCTCATGCAAAGCAGGCAGGTCTATCTGCAGCCACTTGCCAGCTGAGATATATACATTGTGCATTCAGGTTACCTAAAGGACAATTGTGCAGCAGGAAAGATACACCTTGTGGTACTTCTCTGGCAATTCTGTGAACTCAGCAACTCTTGGCTTCAAGTATTCAAGTCAGGCTACAGCTGAGAGAGTGGTCTCAGAGGAGAAAGTCTCGGATCCAGCCTCCCCATCCTAATCCAAGTAGCTCCCCAACCCCCCAAGGTGTTTGTTCTGCTTTCTAAAGACCCTGTCCTACTAACAATGGGTAATGATGAAGGAATCCTTATAGATGAAGGTTAGTATGAGGCGCTCCAAAAGTGCCTTAAACCAGAAGGCAGAGATGGCTAGATCCTCCATTTGTACATAAGAGCAGAGTGAACAAATCAGAATCTGAATAATGAAGTTAGATCCACATGAGTTCAAATCCCATCTGTAGGCTATACAAATGCTAGTAACTGATATATTATATTAGAACTCTAAGCCTGTTTCCTTAAAAGTAAATCAGAGATGATATCTTTTCCATAAGTTAGTGGCTAAAATTGTACGCAGTATCCTATGCAACTAGCCAACCACAGTACTGCACAAATTCCCTTATTACATCCTGGCTCCCATCTGTTCCAGCTCTTTTCCTCCTGGAGTGCACCAAAGCATGTGGGTTTAATTGCCAGTTGTTCATTACCCAGATCTTCTTGTATGATGTGTTTTCCTCTGGATCTTAGTTTTGTTGCCATTCTATGAAGAACCAGACCAGGTGACCTCCTTTGATTCCATGAAGCCCCTTGACCTGGTACCTTCTGAAGGGTGTTGTTATATAATTCAGACTGACCCTAAACTCACTATGCATGTAGTCCAGGCTGGCCTCTAACTCGAGGCGGTCCTGTCTCATCCCCCTGAGTGCTAGAATTACTTGCATGTACCACCACACCCAGCTAGAAACCATTTTCTTATTAAACTTATTCAACTGAAAAAGCAGTTTGATAGCATTCTTTTTTGAGAAGGTATAACAATCTATAAAAATTACAAATCTTTATAATCTTTGACACCACAATTCTACTCTACTTCTCTGGAAATGTATCTTACAGATGTTTCACACTTGAGGTTTTAAATGTGGCATTTTTTGTAAAAGTCAAGCATTCTAAATAACCAAATATGAAGAACTAAAAAATTAATGGTAGGAAGTGATTTACAAGATACAATGTTAATGCTGGGGTTGGTGGTATTTGAAACCAGCCTGGACTACCTAATGAGTTGAAGGCTGGCTTGAACTATATAGTGAGACCTTGGCTCAAAAAACAAAAACCAAAAGCAAAAACAAAAACAAAAACAATGTTAAAAAACAAAGCAAAAGAAAAATATCATGAAGCACATGTGTTATGTGGTGGTTGAAGAACCCCAATGGTGGCTATCCCTGCACAGGTGGCCAGGGGGTTATCTTTCTCTGTACCCCTTTTGTACTTTTTGGTATTTCATGCCAGTTGTATGTATTGGCTATTTCCAGAACGTTATTTTTGTGGCAGGCAGAATTTTACAAATGCATCCTCTCAGTACAAGATTCCTCAATCTAATCCCTGTTACCTGTGAGGATGATTACCACTTTTTGAATTGTTATCAAACACAATTGATTTGAAGAATGACCTTAAGATGATCTGGCCTGGCATGGTAATTAGTCTTGGGATTACTCTTGTAATCCCAGCACTAAGGAGCATGAGGAAGGGGGCCAGCCCAGGTCACACAGTAAGCTCAAGGTCAAACTGATTTGGAGATGATGTGTCTTTATTGATTAGTTGAAACTTGCAGACCTATTCTTTAAGAGGGTAAATTAATTTAATCATACATAATACCTAGATTTAAAAACTGAAAAACGACAAAAATTCTAATTCCCACACCCCTCTTTCTTGGTGGCCTTGGGAGCCCCTTTCTGAGAACTAAGCTATTTGGATAGCCGCTGCCCTGACCACAGTGTCACTCTGTCATCCATGCCATGGCTTACCCAGACACAGTAACCTGGAGACAGCCACAGTTTGTGCTGAGGAGCCTGCCCAGAAATCATTTAGCACTTTGGGGGAAGTGACAAGTTAGGAACACTTAGTGAAGGCCGATCTCTGTTTTGATTCATTTATCCATTTTCAAATAGAAACTTGAGCTTATTAAACCCAAGTCTAATTTTCTTTACAATTTAATTAATCGGTAGTTTAATTCCCTGTTTTCATTCTGTATAATTATGTGAGCATTATTATAGTGACACCTCAGGAGAGAATGAGATAAGGTACTCTTCCCCACCCCCAAACTTGTCAACCTTGCAGGAAAAGCTCACAAAACATATATATTTAAATGAATTTAAGAAATTGATTTTTTACTCCTGATGAAGCATAACATCTTAAGTTTCAATTAAAATACATAGTAATCTTATTAAGCAAAAATTTCTTCTGAATCATTTATCATGAGTTCATACCACTTTTCTTATGAGCTATAAGCACTTCATCCAGGATGAAACACATCATAATCTAAGAGCAGGTTGGCTGGTACAATGCCAAGAAACCATGCTCAGACTGTAGGATTTGTTGAGGCTTGTTCTGGGTCCAGCCTACACCTGGTGCTTTGAAGTGTTCAAGAGAAACCAAAGATACTAATTGCTGCCTCCAAGGTGAGAAAATCTCTCCTATTCTTAGATTTGTGAGACTCACCATCAAATTCCTCATAGCACTAGCAGCACTGCAGCACCCTTACAGCCACCTGGATCATGGTACCAAGGAAGTTTGCAGTGGCCTGAAGTCACAGTGCTCAATACCTGTCAAGAACTCACATACTTCAGATCTACCCCCCAAAAAGACTCTACTGTGGTCCTCTTATTGTGATCTGCTGCTGCTTTAGTTTCAGAGAGCATAAATTCTAGAGTGCATGCAGACCTGTGTTACCTATCTAGCTCACCCTGCTTATTTTACAGATGTGAGAACTCATTCCAAGGAAGAATTCTCTGACTACTTGGGTGAGGTGCTTAGTGAAGTGATCAGAAACCAGACATCTTTGCTGGTGTAGTATTTACACTGACTTACATACTTATTGGAACCTTTCTTTGTTCCAAGAGGAATTTAGGATTGAATATCTACTGTTAAGAAGCCTATACATGAAGGAAAGAGATGACTTCTCAGTGCAGTGGCAAACATGTTTGCTCACCTAAATATGCAGTGGGGGCTTAATTGCTTTAAAATAATTATATGTCTCTCTCATTTATACAATTGAAATCTCTGTACCAATCATTCCCTTCATTCTCATTGGAAGATACGTTCTCCACACATGAACATATTCTTTTAAAAAATTAAAAATTGTTATAAAATAACCCACTTTAGCTATTTTGAGTATTCAATTTAATGGCAATTAAGCACATTTTGTTGCACAGTTATCACTACTATCCATGTGCAGAACTTTTTCATGATCACAGATAGAAACTGTACACGTTAAACAATGCCTTCTTATTCCCTCCTGCCTCTAGATCTGGTGATACTTTCTATATCTATGAATTTGCCTACTCTCAGTACAGTATTTTCACTTTTGTTACTGGTTTGTTACCTGTGATTTTTAGGTCATGTCCAAGAAATCTTTGAAAAATCCAATGTCATAAAACTTTTCACCTATGTTTTCTTCCTAGAGTTTAATAATTTGATCTCTAGTATTTAAGTCTTTAACCCGAGAGAGAGAGAGAGAGAGAGAGAGAGAGAGAGAGAGAGAGAGAAGAGAGAGAGGGACCCAATTTAAATTTTGTACATGGATATCCACTTTTTCTTGTACTATTTGTTGAAAAGACTATCGTTTCTCAGTTCAACATTCTTGGCAATAAATCAGTCAAACATACATGTAAACATTTATTTCTGGGCTCTCTATTCATCTATGTATCTGTCCATATGTGTATGAAACAATATCATTGTACAAACATAGTCCATTCATTGTCTTATTAAGTTGAAGAATGAAATCCTGGACAGAAAAGAGGCTAAAGGGGTAATATTTATTGAAAACATAAGAAGAAAAATAGCTTCTGGTATGCATTTAGGAGGTGTCTTAGTTACTTTTCGCTCATTGCCGAGACAAAATACCTGACGCCCAAAATTAGGGAAGGAAAGGTTTATTCTTACAGTTTCTTGAGAGTTTCAGTCCATTAGTTGGCTCCAAGTCAGCATGGGGTGGCAGGGCTACAGTTCATGGTGGCTGCAAGCCACAAGGCGCACTGGCAAGAGAGGGAGAGAGAGAGAGAGAGCAGAAGCGGAAGACCCACCTTCCCTTATACTGTATGTCGGCTCCACCCCTGTGTGGGCACAGCACTCACGCTGCCAGACAACAAACCAATAACAAACCAATAACTCAGCCCCATCAAAAGTATGAGGACTTGGGGGTACATAGTATTACCCAACACAGGAGGGATCTCTGAAAGTGGAGTTCTGTGATGCTTGCTTGTTTGTTTTGGTCTTACATAGATAAGCAGAGAGAAGAAATTTGTTTAGTTATCTCACTTATCACAGATGTCTCAAGGGTTTAGAATAACCAATTGGGGTTTAGGCATTGTAATGTAGAGTTTAAAAAAAATCAGTTACTGAGCTGCCCAAGTTCAAAGGAAATAAAATTTAAAGGAAATTCATTACTTTGCATTTTTAAGTTACTCCAAGTTCAACCTGGAGGAAGAAAGGAGTTGTTAATAAACTTAGCATATTTTACCTAGGAACATTCTTTCCTGGGCATTAGGCTTCTTATCTGCCCATGCTTATACTAACTCTTTATCCATTTTCCTGTGTTTGGTTTTACGTTTCTAAGCTTTATTAGCTGTGTGATTTGAATTAGCTCTTATCCTAGTGTATGTTCTATTTTCTTTGTAACCAGTTAGTTTTGTGTTACTTCCTACCTATAAGCTAACTAATTAAACTGCCCTTTACACCAGTATCAAACTATTTTGATTACTATAGCTTTGCAGTAAGTTTTGAAATCAGGACTGTTTTTCAACTTTGTTCTTCTTTTAAAAATATATCTACAATCATGCACCTGGACTGCATGCATCTCTGAAAAAAGTTTCAGAACTTTAATACAGAGACTAAACTGTTTTCTCTTTGCTGCACTAAAAGGATTAAATGAAAATACATCCTTTTTCTTTTTACCCCAAATCACTGCCTAGAGGAGTTAGACAGGAGTTGATTCTGGGGTGAAGATTCCATTGGGTGAAATATGAGAAGAGGCAGAGGGGTAGAAAATAGTGTTTCTGGACAGAGGAATTGCTGCCTGTAAAAAAGAAGATGGAATGGTGAGATATTGCTACAAAGAGGGAAAGAGTTTACTGAAGTTGGCTCCCAAGGCTGGGGGGTTGACTCCAGAGATATTGTTAAAGTGCCCACTTGCTCAGGTTGGTGAAACTGGCATTGGACACCTCAGAAACATGTGTTTTTCCATTCTTTACCAAGTCCTGGTGGGTGGGAGTGCCAAATAACAGTAGCTGGAGACTGTCTCAGCAGAGACAGAGGTTATTAACAACACCCCTCCTAGACTTCATTTACATTGCCATTGCTCATCCCTAGTGCCATTTTAAGAAGAAAAAAAATCCTAAAAATACTTTATTTCTGGCATAATTTCCATTCTCCTCCTACCTCCTTGCTTTTTAAAAAAATTGCTTCAAGTAGCAATCATCTATGCCTGCAAGTTGGAGTTTTTTGCAGGAGCAGAGAAAGAGTTAGGTAACAGGGCCATCCATGCATGTCCTTCGTTCTTGCACGGCTGAGGATGAGGCATTGATTATCAGTCAGGGCGTGTGACAAGGAGAGAAACAGAGTGGGACAAAGAGGGTCTCAAGTCCTTCAGTTTCAATTTCAAGGGCCAGTGATGAAATTCTTGATCAATCATGGCATCTAGATCTGGGATAGTTAGAAGAGGCAAGGTAGCAGCTCAACAGGGCAGCACAAAAGGATGGCAAGAAGAGGAGCTAGAACCAGAAGTCCTCTTAAAGCTGGCTTAGGGGAGTTGGAGAGAATTGATTGACACCACACACTTATAGCAAGAAGACAGTAGATCAGCACATACCATCTGCAACCAGAAGAGCCTGTGTTCCTCAGGGAGGAAGGAGAAAATGCAGCAGTCACAACTGAAAATACAAGCAGTGGTTTGTAGACTGTGTGACTCCATAAATCCAGGACAAAGTTACCCCAGAAATGAGCTTGAGGTCCTCAGCATCTGGATGAGCAAGCCATCCTGGATAACAGATGAAATCAGCCAGATAAAGAGAGAGAGAAAAACAGGGTGGTATAAAATCCCTGTAGTATATTGGCCTTCGGAAGGAAGCTACACAGCAGCGTATGAGAATGGAAGAGGCCTGAGAAGGAGTAAAAGAATGGAGGAGTGTGGAGTCATTAAATAAAAAAGGAGGGAGAAGAATTTCTAGAAGTCTATAATCGACTGCCTCAAATGTTACAGAGAGTCCTAGTAGCATGAGGGCTGGAGCTTTTTTGTTGAATTTGGCATTTAGGGGGTGACTGGTCACTTTTGCAGAATGAGAAAGTCACTTAGTGGAGCCCCCCACATTACCCCCAGGAGCATCACTTTTAGAAAGAGGGTCGATATTGGAGGGAAAATTTTTTTTAAAAATAGGAATGATAAGAATGCTTACAGGCTGATATGAAGAAATCAGAAGAATATAGAAGTTGAAAATTCGGTAGAAAATGAATAATTTGCTCAGCAAGTCCCTGGCAAATACATAAGCAAGGACCAACATTTATGTAGAATAACAGCCTGACAATAAAAGTGAAGGTAGATTCTGTGAAAGAGAAAGGAAGCATGAGTTGGTAGAGCATGGGGAGGGGTTTCTGTTGCAGGCCAAGAGGGAGTATTCAGAGTCAGGAGAGAGGTGGCAAAGCAGGGAACCTGAAGAACAGGAGCCCAGGCCGGGAAAGAGGCAGAGAGGCCCCACTGAACACGCAAGGGCGGGCCAGATAGTAGAACAGCAGTAGAAGGTTTTAAACAGGTCAGTGATACAGTCTCACTAAAGACTTTCATTGTTTTTTCTGATAAATTGCATTTTCTGATTATTATTTTTCTGATAAATTAAATATAAGGTGAAGACTGAGAGTGAGGGTGGGGACATGAGTCTGATATCTGAGGAAAGTGCAATTCCCCTTTCAAGAATGCTAAGAGGTTTCTGGATTCTTCCTGTGGTCATTATGGCCTTCTCACAATTCATCTAAGAGTCACTTCTTTTTCATTCTGAGATAATACTTTCCTAGTGATATATATATTTCTAAACACACAATTACACACAAAGCCCTTATCAGGTGGCTCCTCCATTATTTTCAACAAGCTACTTGTGTTTTAACATCTAGGGATAAAATGTACATGGCCTCTTTAGGATTTTGTTCTTCTGTGAGGAGTACTGTGTTAGGCACTATGTACATGAGGACAAGACAAGGACACCCTTGTTAAAACCTTAAACCCAGTACCTTAAAGTTAAGGAGAAAATATGTTTACATAAAAATAAGCCCAAAAGGCAAGAGCCAAGGGCCAGCTAGGAAAGTTCAGACAACAGGCAGGGAATTGGGGTGGGAATGTGGTACTAGCCTAGCATGCACTAGGCCTTGGGTTTGAGCCTCAGTAAAAAGGAGGAAGGAAGGAAGGAAGGAAGGAAGGAAGGAAGGAAGGAAGGAAGGAAGGAAGGAAGAAAGGAAGGAAGGAAGGAAGGAAGGAAGGAAGAAAAGAGGGGGGAGGAAAGGAGAGGGGAGGAGAGCGGAGGGGAGGGGAGGAAGGGAAAAAGGGAAAAGAGGTGTGGAGTCCTATGAGACAGTAGAGCACCGCCCGTGTGTTTCTTGTTCAAATTCCCCCAAGGTTCCATGGGATCACACTATTCTCATTTTGGACGTGAGAGGTTAATTTACCCAGAGCAAACCAAATGGAGAGCTTATGCAGGCTCCTTTGGTTGTGTCATGTTGTTCCACCTAATTAAATTTTGGTTTCTTCATTGTTATTATTATCATTCTTATTTTGTCCCTTGCAGGAAAGGTGAGATTGAAGTGGAATTTAAAGGTTGAAGAGGACTTAAATCCCCCAATAATTTAGAGATACCATTTGAGGGTAACTTGAGCAGCCCAAAATGCAAGAGCTAAGGGCCAGCTAGGAAAGTTCTGACAACAGGCAGGGAATTGGGGTGGGAATGTGGTACTAGCCTAGCATGCACTAGGCCTTGGGTTTGAGCCTCAGTAAAAAGGAGGAAGGAAGGAAGGAAGGAAGGAAGGAAGGAAGAAAAGAGAGGGGAGGAAAGGAGAGAGGAGGAGAGCGAAGGGGAGGGGAGTTGTCAACTCTCTGTATCCTTGGGTTTCTCACTGATGGATTCAACCAACTGTGAGTCAAACACATGTGAGAAAACCTGGAGCCTGCACTGAATATATTCAAGTCTTTTTATTTGTCATTATTCCTGTGTCAGTACTAACATTTGTATTGTAATGTGTACTGTAAGTTATCTAGAGATGATTTAAAGTGTACTGGAGGATGTTTGTACACTATATGTAAATCAAATGTCATTTAATATAAAGGACCTGAACATCTTCAAATTTTTGTATTTGCAGAAGATTCTGGGACCAATTGTAGAATAGAGACAACTTTACTGGAAAGTTAAAAACTTTTGACAATACAGATAGGAATGCATTTAATATTATTTTTCTTATTTATAGGTGTTACTTTCCAATAGTTATTTTCGCTGGTTCTAAAACCAAGTTTGATGTAATTTTTAAAAAAACATTTTTCATTCCTGAGTGAATTAGTGCATCAAGTGTTTTTACACAGTTGCCAACATTTTAATGCTATATTCTAATCACATGATTAACTGTCAACATGTTTCTTGTGTGGAAAAAAGTTTACTTGAGCTAAGTGTTCATTATCTTCATTTTAGACTATTTTAATAAGAAAGGAAATAAAAAAGAGCTTGGCAAGAATGTGGGCTCCTTGCCTTATGTAAGCTGGCTTATCTCCCACCTCCCGCGGGTAGTGCAGAAAATGGAAGGGAGAAAAATGGTGGTGCTAAACTCCTGCCCACGACGCCACATGGAAAGGAAGAAGAATCCTTCACATTCACAAACCGGTGAAGAACCAAGCCACCATCCACGCTTTTAGCCCCCAGGCTGTGCCCTTCCTGCTCCTGTGCCTCTGAGGCTTGCTCACCTTCAGCCACTCCAGGCCTGTTTGGAAAGAGGGCTTATCCCGATCAGCAAGAGCTTGGGCAGAGTCACACACACCTCACAGTGCAGAAATGGGACCTAGGTCATGGCTACCTTTTGGAATTTTGCTGCTGTCTTTGTATTATAGTTTGAATACTTTTTGTCACCACCAAAATTCATGTTGAAGCTGGGTCCCCTAAGTGGCAGTGTTGGGAGGTGGGGTCTAGCAGGAGGTGTTAGTGTAATAGAGGTGAAGCCCCTGTGAATGAATTAATATTCTGTCTTGTGAGTCCTAGCTCATGTTGAACTGAGTTAGTTACTGAGGGAGCGGACTGTGGTAAATCAAGTTCTCTTTCCTCTGGGTGTGTTCACTTACCCCTTTGGTTTCCAGCAGGAGTCGAAACAGAATGAGGCCTTCACCAGAGGCAGATGCCTGATCTTGCACTTCCCAGCCTCCAGAATTAAGAACCCAAATCAACCCCCTTTCTTTATAAATTATCCAGTCTCAGGTATTCTGTTAGAGTGACAGAAAACAGACTAAGACAACTTTGACACATCTCTAGGAAGTAAGAATTTGACAGTATACTTCTTAGGCATATAGAAGATGCTGTAGTTCTCAGAAAACCACAAGGGACATGTGGCATGAATTTCTCTGACAACTAAATGCCTTGCTCTCCTTTTTCTATGAGAGGTTGCCCTGTTACTACAGGGACCTTGACCTGACCATGCAAAGGTGTGTGTGTGAGTGTGTGTGTGTGTGTGTGTGTTTTACTACTGGCTTTAAATTTGCATTTTATTGTTTCTTCATATATTATGAAATTCCTAATGGACTATCATAAACATTATTTTTCATGTTTTTCCTGTTCCTTTATCAAGAAGAAAAGAATGTTGGAAGTGAGAGGCTTTTGAAGAATCACTAAGATCTGTTGGTTTTCTTGTTCGACCCTTGTCTTGGTCACTTTTCTCATTGCTGAGATAAAATACCCAATGCCCAAAATGAAGGAATGAAAGGTTTGTTTAGCTCACAGTTTGTAGAGGATTCAGTCCATGATCAGCTGGCTCCAAGGCAGGGGGAATGGCACAGGAGCAACACCTTAATGCAGCAGAAGTCAGCAAAAGCAACAAGAGTAGAAGTGGGGAGCAAACCTCTTCTCCTCCCTTACATTGTACGCAGGCTACCCACTCACACCACCTCCATGTCCTCCTCTTGCACAGGCTCAGGGTGTTTACAAAGTGAAGACTCTGGCCTTTTGGTGAGTTGCTTAAACTTCTCAACTTTTCATGTTGACAGAATGTATCAATTATTACAACCCTCTTGACCCCATAATTTCCACTGCCAAGGAAGAGAGGAAGAACAATCCAGTAAACTATAGAAATAAAGAATCAATGTGAATGATATGGAAAGATAGTGAAATTAAAGACTCAGTACCAAAGGATTTCATTATCAAATAAATTCATACAGCATATTTCTTCTGGTTTTCTGAGAACTACAGAATCTTGTGTATACCTAACAAGGATACCCTGTTAGTCTCTCACTTCCAAGGGATATCTTAGTGACAATAAGGTGGTTTGGGGACACATAGTGAGAACTCTGAAATATCATAGTAGTTGGAGATTGGACTTTGTTTCATGGGCAATGGGGAACCCAAAACTTCAGGAGACAAGAGACATGATCGTATTTATGATTTATGTGAGTGACTTTGGTACTAAAAGATAGATCAAAAAGGATATGAATCAGGAGGCAGTTTAACTAATAGAGATGACAGCTTAAATTAAGGCAGTTTTGATGTAAATGTGCTACATCAGAAAAGTTATGCTTCTGATGAATCACTGCCCCTTGCCTCTCCACCACTCCAGGAACCCCAGATTGGAGGAAACCAGATGCCTCATCCAATCCACTATGCAGAGTCCCTGGCAGCTAATGCACCTGGGATGCGGCAACAAGCTGATTGGGAGGAACACAGGAAAGCATCAAGAGGAAGGAACAAAATATAATCTCAGACCTCCAGCCCACACAGAACAAGTTCAGGAGACACAGACATAGTAGAAATTAGAAGTCACAACCTAAAACTTCTGAATAGATAAAAACTGAAGTAAAGAAGCAATTTAGCCTATGTCTGATGGTCTGGATAGCTATTTTGAAGATAACAAGAGGCAAGTTGGGCATGGTGGTGCATGCCTTTAATCCCAGCACTTGGGAGTCTGAGGCAGGAGGATTGTTGTGAGTTCGAGACCAACCTGGGCTACAAAATGAATTCAAGGCCATCCTGATCTGCATAATGAAACCCTGTCTCAAAAAATAGGGATGGGGACTTAGCTCAGTGGCGCAAGTGCCTGCCTGGCAGTCATGAGGTTGTGAGTTCCATCCCCAGTACAAAAAAAAGAAAAAAAAAAAACCATAGCAAGAGGCATTATTGTAGCCATTGTTAATTTCCTATTATCTTGTTTTGAAGTCCTGTATCACTTTCAGTGTTTTGTTTTGATTGGCTTGATTCTGTTTTATTTGGTTTGGTTTTATTCTCTTTAAAATAAAAAAAGAAAGCTATTTCTCTTTCTGTTCTCCATTTATATTCAGCAGAAGGTCTCAGTTTGCCAGAGTATTTTTAACATGCTTCAAACACTCTCTGACCTGCTTTTTGAACAAAGAGGGAACAGCCTTCAGATAGAAATGGGTTGTGTTCCTTGTATTCATTCTTTCTTTTTTCATGGTTATCTTCTATTTATGAAAAGTGGTACTGATATCTAATTATTGTTATTGCAGACAGTATACTATTAAGTGCAATGGAAAGTTCTGAACCTGAGTAAGAGATTGAGGATTTAGGTTAAGGTGAGGAGATGGCAATGGAAATAGAGAAGAAAGGAAGACTGTGATAGATGTTTATGAAAGTCAAGGTGGGGAGGTTGTTATCATCCTAAAGTATTTTATGCATCATTTCATAGGATGCTTTTGACCACAGTAATGCAAAATTTAAACCAAAAAGGGCTATACAATAAAATGAATTTATTATCCTATCTAAAATAGCCTTGAGGCAGGGTGACTCCAGGATTGGTCGTTAGTGGTTCACTGATATCACTAAGTACTCTGGTTGATCCATCTTTCAACTTCAGCAAATAGGCTGTATCTTCATGCTCCCCAGATAGCTAATGTAGTTTCAGGTGTCCCATCTTGATTTACGATGTTTTCAGTGCAACAAGAAGAGGAAGGTAAAGAAGTCTTTCCCCAAAGGGACCTCCATCAAAAGATTTTTCCATTAGGAACCATTTGCCAAAAAAATGACACATATTCATGCATAAGGCAATTAATGCAAGGAAAAATCAAATTACTGCACTAGACTAATTGGGACTTATTCTGCAAGCTAGAGATAGACATCCTTTCCCAGAAGATTGGAATTGCCAAGTGAGTAGGGGCTCTGTTAAAAACATGGGGCGGGGGGCAGGCAGTCAACCAAGTATTGTACAACTATATTGGTGAGCTGCAGGTTTTATTCAAGTGTCAGTGGTTTTGAAATTCCTCAAACTCATCCTTGCACATAAGTAGGAAGTTCTTGAGGCTTGTGATTTATTTTACTTAGCTTTTCTCTCCATGTGTTGGATTAAGGCAGAACGAAATACTTCCACTGCAAAATCAACTTCTGGTTTAGTGACACACATTGGGGGCACAATGCGGAAGACCTGAGGAGACAGCGGAAAACAGAGCAACAAATCACGGGAGAGTCAAGTATGGCTTTGAGGAAATGTGTGAAACTAAAATTTGAAAGCCTTGCTTTCATGACATTTCTTACGTTTCTCTCATTGAGTTCACCTCTCCTCCTGAGCTATCTCCAGGTTGTGCACTTTCCAGTCTTCATACAAACCTTCGTATCATTTGGCTCTGTCTCTTTTTCTTTTTGTCGTCCATTAACCTCCTGGTCCTTCTATCACTTTCTCTGAGATCCCAGGATTTTCTCTACACTCAGCTTTTGCCACCAACATGGGTGAGCTCCACGATCATGTGTAAAACCCAAACAACTATCTTCTCTTTTCTGATGGCCAGAACTCCTGGAACCTTTATTTCTACTCTTCTACAGCCATTCACATCCAAGGTCTGGGCCATGAGCCCTTCTTCACCTACAATAATCCAATTTCTCATTCCTAGTATGCCTACCCTTTGCACAAAAACCCTCTTTATGCCTTCATTATCAGCAGTTCTTTCACCCCACTCCTTAACACCTCTTCCTTTCACTCCTATGCAGTTTTGGGCACTGAGTTGACCAAGCTACTGTCTTACCTGCTCCCTCATTTTGCATGTATCTTCACACAAATGCTCTGCACCCGTATGGCCCAGTCTCAGCCCTGATTAAAGTTATCACTGAACTGCTTTACTCCACCCTATATGACTGGGAAGTGTTAAAAAAAATCAATTACACAGTAGTCC
Organism: Dasyprocta punctata; assembly: GCA_004363535.1. Taxonomy (NCBI): domain Eukaryota; kingdom Metazoa; phylum Chordata; class Mammalia; order Rodentia; family Dasyproctidae; genus Dasyprocta; species Dasyprocta punctata. Next base: position 42,943 of record RJWM01008249.1, on the reverse strand, counting down.
TCATTGATGTTACTAAATATTTAGTGTCTTCAATTTCTGCTGGTCCCTGAGATTTTTCTTGTCCTCTGCCAGCTTCCTTTTCCATTCTAAACCTTTAGTATAATTGTCACTTTCCTTGCTTAACTACTCCTATGACTTCTGCTCTTTTTTGTAGACAATCATGCCTCATATTTTTATTTATTTTTATTTATTTATTTTTTTTTTTTTTGCGGCACCGGGGTTTGAACTCACAACCTCACGCCTGCCAGGGCAGGCGCTTAAGGCACTGAGCCAAACTCCCGGCCCTCTGCCTCATATTTTTAGAGAAGCTTCCAGGCAATATAGTTCTATGAAAATGTTTGTTCCATTCTTATAGCCATTCCCAAAGGCTCACAGCTTTCTTTCCTATTCAACTATGAATTGTCAACTTGTGCCCTTGATCCTGGATACTCCCAACACATTCACGCTAGGTAACATCATTGTGTTTTCTTGCACCTCAACTGCTTTTCAAATTCCCCTAAGCCTAGAAACAAGCAGGCTTAATATTCTCATAATCCAAATCCAAACCACACCAAGTATCTATGCAGATCCTCTGGCTCTTTCTAGCTGCCATGCAATTGCTATCTTGCTTTTGTTCAAACATTAAAAAGACTGGTAGACGTTTGCTGACTGTTATCACTCTATCCTTCCCTGCTTGACATCACAACCCTGTATAGTGTGGTTTTTGTAGTAGCATAGTTTATAGTACTATAGTGTAGTATAGTTTTCTATCACCAGTCTGACACCACTATATAAAAGTGACTTGTAAGAAGAGTATTGCTCAGCCCTTTACCTTCCTGGTCTTCTCTGCTGCACTTGGCACTGGACCTTCCTTCTTCCTAACCTCTCCACTCTCTTCTATAATTTCAGTCTTCTGGTTCTCCTCAACTGCCTATCCTTTTCTGCTTCTCCTATGCCCCTTCTCCCTCTCCCACAGCCAGTCACTAGGCTTCCCCTGAGATGGCCTCATCTTACCACCTTTATGCTGATCCAATCATGAGCTTTGCCTTAGCCCTTTCGAATCCCCAAGCTGCACACTTGAGCACAGAACCAAATGTTCACAAGCCCCTCAAATGGAGCATGTTTGATGATGAATTCATTCACATCTATCCTAAACCAAGTCAGACATAAGGAATTCATCCTTGACTCTTGCACTCTTCATTTCCAAGTCCTGTGCATTTTCCTGCCAAACTTCTCCTCTGAGCATCCCCTCTATCCTTACTACAATTGCTCAAGTTCAAACAGCTTTCTCTCCTCACCCCTACTCAGACTCACTGCCTTCGGGCTTCTTCCACTAGGTTCATCCTTTGCAGAGGACAGATTCATAAACCAGACTGCCTGAGTCTGTTTCTTGATTTACCACTTACTAGCTATGTAACTTGGCCAATTTACTTAAACTTTCTGTGCCTATTTATTTTATAAAATAAGGATAATCGTAGTACTTAATTCCTAGGCTTGTTGAGGGCACTAAATGAGTCAGTATGTACATGCAAAGTGTTGAGAACAGTGCTTGACAAATGAGAAAGGGCTTCTGGCTGTATCCACTCACTGCCTCAAGCCTTATGCTCCAGCCACACGAGCCTGTGCAGTCGTTTGCACTCTGCTATGTTTATGTGTGTGCTTTGACTCACTGTATCATTGGTTAAGACTCTGCTAGCCAGAAAGGATGACCTAGACATCCATTTTCTCCCCTTCTATTACATCTTTTTTTAGGCTTATAAATGAGCTTACTACATTGTATTATAATTTCCCACTTATTATTTTTCCTCTTTCGTCAACACTGTGGAGGGACCAGATTTTACTTATCATTGTAGTTTCAGTTGCCCGCGTATCATCTGCTGCTTAGCATTTAAAATTAGTGTTTGCCAACTCACAGTAGCTAAACAAGTGAACAATTGTTTCATGTCTTTATGACTTGTATGTCTTAGATTTTAATATCTATGAGGTTTTATTTGTTTAAAAATATTTATAGGGACTTTCAGGAAAATGGCAGAGTGGTGAGCAGGAGAGAAAGAACTTCTCTAAGTTTTGGTGTTCAGACCCTGGGATATAGCAACATGAGAAAGAGAAGGAGGGGAGAGGTGGGTCCCATGGACACAGGAAGGGAGGAAACTGAGACTTGAAGCCTATGGAGAGAGAGAAGTCAGGAATCCAGCAAAACTAAGAAAACCAGGGGCAGTGGGGCTGCCAGATGGGGAGAAACAGCAAGGAAGCCATACAGCCCCACCCCCGTGCACAGGTAGAAGTCCTGTCAGCCCAGGAGAAGCAGCGTGCAGCCTCCCTGTGTGCGGTAGAGACTCTGCAGGCTGGGGAGAAGCAGAAAGGAAGCTGTAAAGCACCCCCTGTGCCCTGTATGCCTGCCCAGGCTCAGCCAGCCAGGGAGAACCAGCAAGAAAGTTGACTCCTCCCACCCCCAACCAACGGGACATGACGCAGGATGAGATGATAATAAACTAAAGTAGGGAAGTAACCTGATATTTATGTTGTTTGATTGACTTTGCAAACCTGGGCTGGTAGTCTGAGCAACTATTTAAAGGATAACAATATGCAATATAGTAACAATTGTGGATTTCCTACTGTCCTATCACTGTTTTGTTTTGTTTCATTTTACTGTTCTGTTTTACTTCCTTTAAAATAAAAATTTAAAAAAATACAGAATTTATATCGAGATCTTGTCCAATTGGTTCAATTTTCTCCGAGAAGTATGAGGCAAAAACTGGATTCAGTATCCGTGAAAATCACGGATAGGCAGGAGTGTAGAAGAAAACTGGGAAGATTGAGGATTGTTTAAATTGATGGAAATAATTAGAGTTAGATAGGAGAAGAAATTCTGTTGTTCTATTTCACAGTAGGCGACTATAGATAACAATAGTGTACTATATATCTCAGAAAAGTAGACGATTTTGAATGTTTTCACCACAAAGAAATGATAAATGAGACAGATATGCTTACCTTAATTTGGACATTACACTATATTGATTTATATGTCACATTCTTCCCCATAAATATGTACAATTATTGTGTCATAATGTTTAAAAAAAATGTTAAAAAAAAAACAGGCAAGCAAGATGACAATGGACAAGAACCATGAGGGAGAAGGGCAGAAGTTACCCTCACTCCTCAACCTTTGCTCTGCTCAACATTTGTCTGCGTGGAGGTGCCAGACGGCTGGAAAGATTTAGGGGCAGGTCCCATCCCACAGAGCGGCACATTCCCTTGTCCGCAGGTGGGGAGAGTTCAAGATCCTGGCGCCTTGGGTTGTCCAGGTGGGGAGCAGGGAGAGCTCTGTGCCGGAATCTTCGGGGGAGTGACCGATCTTAAGGCCACGCCCAGGCTGACCCCCCCATCTCTCCGGCAAGGGTCAGCTGGGCCTGTCGGGACAGTTAGGTTGCCCCCCACAGCAGCAATAATTTTAGGTTGAGCAGGTTCTCAAAGTCTGAGCCAGGGCAGAGTTAAGAATGGCCAAGATTGCCTAACAGTGCTTTAACAGGAATGAAATTTATGCATTCATGAAACAGTTTTTTTATTGCATGACACTTAGAATCCATTTAATCAACCCTACTGTAAATCGTTTGGTTTGGCTGTACATTTTATAGATGTCTATTATCTTTCTCCCTCAGAGCGCAGCTAATCGAATCATTTTACCACAGCTCCCCCTAGTGCCCAGAAAGCTTCACTGCCTTTTTTTTTTTTTTTAAATGCACCGAAGCTCTATCACTAGAAGGGGGCGGAGTGCGCCAGAGCTGTCAGTGAAAGCAAAGCTGCCCGCAGGGGCACATCAGGAAGGCGCCAATTTAAAGTGCTACGTTAGACATCCGTCTTTTTTTTTCTCTTACCTGAGAAAAAATGCCACCTCTGCCCACCAGGAGCCCCATGTCTTTGCAGTCCTCATGGATTTGATTTACTTCTTCACAAGGAAGAGGCTGGCGGCTCGTCTGTGAATGCATTTAAAAAGTTTTCTGTTTAGCGTTGTTAGAAGAGTTATTTCCCAACAAGGAGAGAAAAAACTCTCCAAACCAAAATTCAAGCAGTCCATGCTCTGGAAATTAAATAAAGCTGTGATTTGCTGGACGAGCTTTTTGGAGGGTATTCTTAAACATATTTGTTTTTATTCTACTTCCTCTCCAATTTCCAAAGACACAATGTAGTTTCATGCAGATAGTCAGGGAATCTTGGCTTTGTTAATGGCTACCTTGGGAGTTTGGTTCTCGTTAGATGAATTTGGAGTCTGTTTTATTTATGTTGAAATTCTCCTCAGCTCTCCATGGCGTTCTGACCATGGAAAGAGCCCACTTCAAAGCCCAGGGACTGACCCAGCAATTGCACAAGCAGCCCAGGGTTTTCCTGGGCCACCACTGGAACGGGGCCTCATCTTCTCTGCTTGTGAAATTTGCTGTCTCGACCCAAAACCATCCTACAGGGCAAAGAGGCGAGAGGCTCTGTCAGAACTCTAGGTATCAGATATTACTCCTCCACCTGCGGGCTCAGGCACGCCAGTACCTGTTGAGGAATTGGGCTGTGCCCTGCGATTTCAGTCTGTGAGCACGAACACCTCCCACTAACTTAGTTGTTTCAAGTCGGATTGTGCCTACATTCCCTGGAAGCCTTCACTGTACAAATATTTGGGCCTCTTGTTAAGCCAAATTAAAGTATTTGCAACAGCTCTTAGATCTATATTTTAAAAATCATCCGTGGGTGGGTGGGGAACCCCAACCCTCCTCCCAGGAGGCCTCAATGCTCTTGCTACCCATGTCACCCCTCTTCCTTCCACAGACCAGTCAGGGAACATCATTCCTGGGCCTGGTGCTCTGGTTTCAGATCCTTCAGGCATGATCTTTGCCCGCGACTCAGCCTCCGCAAGGAGAGCACAATTTCCTCCAGTGTCCTGAGCGTCCTTGTTTTCCTCCAGGCTTCCTGCACACTCTCCCTCTGGTTCTGTCGTCCACTCCCCTCTTCCTGCCAGCCTTTCAACTCTCTTCCAAATCCTGCATTCTTTGTAAGGTCTTGGTGTCTGACAGCACAATGTGACTGGACTTCCTAGAGATGTTGGCATTTTTCTCTGTGTCTTAAAGCTTTATGATAAAGAAATTAACATCCCAACTTTCAGACCATGAAATAAAGGAGGACCTAAGGTTGGGATGGAGGACAAGATGTGGATCCTCTCACTGATCTCAGAATTCCGTCACGAATCCTCCTTGCTCCTGAAGTTCTCCTCTATTGGAGAAACAAGACTAAAATAATTTAAGGCTGAACCGTGAGAACTAGAAAGAAGTTGAATATGATTAAAGGGACTAGAAGAGGCGGGGGGCAGTGCCACTGGAAGGGTTTCCTAAGGGGAAGATGACTTGGTGGGATCCTCACTCAATTTTAGGGATCTGAACAGGTGGAATCTGGCCTCACCCCAACACTGATTGGGTCCAGCATCCTCCATGTTTCCTTGCCCACTTTATTTAAAGTGCTAGAGTAGACACCCATCTTTTTTTTTTTTCTCTTACTTGAGAAAAATGCTACCCCATTTGAAATGCTATGAGTAATTGAACATTTTGTTTACATCCCACAAAGACTGGAAACTCTAAAGAGATAAAGCCACATGGCAGCCTGGTCAGGCCCCCTGTCTATGCCTGTATCCCAACTGCTTGATAATGAAGTAGACGTTAGTAGTTAAACTTCTTGTTGGGTATATATTGTAGCTTCAATTTACTCTTTCTCGGATTTTTTTTTTTTGGTGAATCTGTATTTAAACAATGTTAAAATAATTTATGACTACTGAAAAAGTTCAATGATAGGAAAGTTCATGAAGTAAAAATGAAAAATTTCCTCTCCCTCCATTTTATGCCTGGGAATACTTGCTGTTGATAACTTGGTATGATCCAGGCACTTTTCTGTGCTTGAAGACACTTTTATATATATATATTTAAAGAATAAAAAGTATTACGCCTACTTTATAATGTTATAATGTTCTGCAGTTCTCTTTCAATAATTTATATACTATACCCCTATGAAGTTGTGATTCAGAGTTTGCAGGCTCAGTTGTTCTTGGATTTTTCCTTAGAACCTAACTAATAATTGTTCAGGGAAACCCCTGCAATTTCACAGAAACTGCAAATATCCTCCACAATTGTCTTTTGGCAGAAGGTTTGCAAGTAGCCAACCCGACAGTGTTATTCAGTTCTTCTTGCTGCTGTTTGGCTGCTGCCTGCAACCCATCTCCACAGAAGCACCAGCATTCCCACATCATAACAAGTTGCTGCATTGCACGTAGCTATTTCGAGTGTTCTCAGTTTTGTTCTTCTTAAAGCCCTGAGATCCCTAAGATGCCTTGCACCTTCTAAGGCCTTATTAATACAGTATTAAATTAAATTAAATTACATAACTATGGGAGACGTAGTATGTGTAGCATGTAAACTATATGAATAGGCATTATAGGCATTTTTCTGACCGTAACTGAAATTTTCAGTTTTTCACAATTCATGGGTGCTCTAGGAATGTAACTTTCATGAATTTCAGAGGCTCACTGTGCTATGTCTTGGACATCTTTCCATTTGAGTATATTTCCCTGCATAGTCTCCTTAAAGATTGCCTAGTATTTTGATATTTGCCAGTGATTTTTTCATCTCATATTAGTGACCATTTAGATTTGCTTCCAATCTTTCATGACTATAAATAATACATATATATATATATCTTCATATGTGTTTTTGAGTATTTTTTAGGACTCATTTCTAGCAGTGGAACTGCAAGGTGAAAATATATATATAGATATTTTCAATTTTGATAGACACAGACAAATTGCTATCCAAAGGGTCATACCAATTTATGTTCTCACTTATAGCATATGGGAATATTTATCTTGTGTTATGCTAGACAGAACCATTGCAAGGTTCTGGGATACAGTAATTACATGAATGTGGACTGAAGTGTTACAGGGACTTGAAACCAGTGCACAAAAAAAAGCACTGTTTGCTTTCTGTCCTCAAGAGTATACAAATTACTTAGAAAAGCAAGGTATTTACACATTAAAAAACTGAGACAATAAATATATATAGAAGATGCCATAGACCGAATGTTTTTACCCCCTGACTGCCCTACATCCCCCTCAGAGGCTTCAAGAATGGAATTAGTTCCCGTACAAAAGACCCAGAGAGCTCCCTCCTGCTTCGTGAGATTACAGCAGTAAGATGGCTACATAGGAACCAGGAAGTGGGCCCTCACCAGACACTGATCTATGAGCACCTAAATCTTGAACTTTTTGGCCTCCAAAATTGTGACAAATACATTTCTGTCATTTAAAAAGTACACAATCTAAGGGCCTTTGTTATAACTGCCAGGACTAAGCCAGTGGAAAAGATCTTCCTAAAAGAGCTCCTTGCACAGTGAGTACACAAGGAATCCTCTGAAGGACAGGGTTCCTGCATGGGAGAGGCAAAGGTGAGCGTTTAGGAAGAGGTGTGATGTGGAACCAGGTCTTGGAGAAGACTAGGACTTCCACACATAGAGGCAGAAGGGAGGGTGTTGCATTCCATGCTGGAGGACAAGCTGATGCTTGGGCTTAACAGAATGAATAGTACTGAGCGGACAGTGAGTAGAACTGGGGACTGGGAAAGCTGGGAATCAAATTGGGACCCATGCTTATAATATATAGCAAAACAAAGAGAAAAAGAGCTCATTCTGCAGATACTGCTCTATAACCTGTTTTTTTTTTTTTTGTGCAATATAGTTTGAACAACTCTCTGTATCTATGCCATAGTAGTAGGAATGTACTATAATTTAACTTTTTCTATATCAGTGGTCTTTTGGGAAGATTCTGTTTTCCTGTGACAAAGTTCTGGTGAACATATTTGTTCATATGACTTTGACCATGTAGAAGTTATGTTTGGAATACTCCACCCCTCCTTTCCCACTGAGTTTTCTTCTCTGAATTCTTGACTTTGAGCAGTGTAAATATCTGTGAGGGAGCTCCTGGGGTGGGGACTAGAATGGACTTTTTTTTTTTTTTGGTACCGGGGATCAAACTCACAACCTTATGCCTGCCAGGTAGGCACTTACACAGCTGAGCTAAATCTCCAAACCTAGAATGGACTTTTAAAACAACCTTGTAATGGACTACAGCTGAAGATCTTATGGGGTGGCAAATGAGCTACAGGGCTTCATCTCATTTATTCTTTGTCTTCCTGTTGTCTTCCCTTAGCTTTCAAATCTTGCTTAAATCATCCAATTTAGCTGGGTGTGGTGGCACTTCCCAGCACTCAGGAGGCTGAGGTAGGAGGAGTGTTGTGAGTTCGAGGCTGGCTTGAGCTACAATGTGAGTGCAAGGCCAGCCTGAACTACATAGTGCGATTCTGCCTCAAAGAACTAGGGCTGGGAGTTTGGCTCAGTGGCTTAAGCGCCTGTCTGGCAGGCGCAAGGTTGTGAGTTCAATCCCTGATGCCACAAAACAAAACCCCAATAAATCATCCAGTTTTGTACAGCTTTGTCATATGGCGTTAATCGAACAGTTTTGTATCCATGGGTTGGCCTGAATGTTAAAACAACTGAGCACTAATTCTTTTGTAATAGTATGGCAAGACCAAATATGTAGTAAGAAATAAGTCAAGGGAAACCTGGATTTCATCGACAGAAATCAGGCATATGAGATTGGCCTGGGGACTCTTCTCTATGCCAAGATTTCCCCTCTTTCCTCTCCTCAGACTAGAATTCTGCTTCCCTGGAGGAAAGTCTTGATTTCCTGCTGGCATGGACTCTAGGGTCAACAGCAACAGAGATAGAGAAGTGGCAGAAGAATTTGAGAGACGAAGCGAAGAATGCACCCACAGGAGTTACAGATTATTTTGTAATATTGAGGTTGTGAGTTAGGAGAATGGCAGAGGATGAGAAAGAGAATCAGGGATCTTGGGAGAAATGGTGATAAATTCATTGATGTCCTGTTAAGTTCAAGATCTGAGTGGAGTCCATTCTTTTCTGGTTACTCAGAAAAGAAGGCCATTCAAAAACGACCAACCAATCAGTTGGTCAGTCAAACAAATACGAAATCCAATACATTTTTAACACTCTCACCTCGGGCCTGTCCATGCCTGGTCCTTTTTATTTATTTCCCTAGCTCTCTGGGCCACCTGTCCTTTCCTAAGTAATTCCTTCCCTCCCACATATTTCCAAATATTCATTCATTGCCTGTATTCTTTACCTAGTCTGGTAAGGGTAATCTCAGCTCTCCTTTCTAAGTTCCAGTGTTCCCCACCTCTCAGAATTCCTCATGAACTGCAAACATTTTCTTCAAGCTCAATACTCCCTACTCATCTCACAAGGGCTTTGCTGAGTCTTGCGGTCTGCAGATATCTCCTCCCAGAAAATGAATGAAGCATGCTTTGAGCTGATACTTCCTACACGAACCCCCACTGGCTCTGAGCAGTGGCTGAGAGAGCACCGGGTCAGGACTCACCTTATCCTGCACCATTTCAATCCCTATCATGAGGCCCTTGCCTCGGACATCTCCAACAATGTCAAACTCATCCCGCAGTTTAGCAAGCTTCAGTAACATGTAGGTACCAACTTCTTGACTGTTTTCCTGTGCTTTTTCTTCTTTAATCACCTGTTGAGAGAAGGCCTCAATGACCTTACATGGCAACAATTGTAAGACTGACTGAGAAACACAGACATGTGTATCCATGATTTTTTTTCTTTTTGCAGTACTTAGGATTGATCCAAGGACCTACACAATGAATTACATGCCCAGTCCTTTTTTATATGTACTTATTTTTTATTTTGAGACAAGGTGTCACTAAATTACCCAGGCCAGGGCTCAATCTTGTGACCCTTCTGCCTCAGCCTCCCAAAGTGCTGGGAATTATAGGCATATACCACCACGTCCACCTTCCATTGTCTTTCTAATAAGTTAACCAGACAAATAGAAATCAGAACAAAGTCTAGTGTGCATGCGCTGTGGACTAGAAAAGGAGATTTTTGCAAAATGTAAAAAAGTCTTGGGAGAAGGGATGCTTCCTCTAGATACTTCCTCCTTTCAGGAGTAAGAATTTAGGAAAAAATATAGGGTGTGTCTAAGCAAAGCCAGTAGTGCACATTCTAGAAGTACATTATTTCCAGGCTTTGTTGAGGACTAAGACACAGAGCTAAAAATGACAAAGGTTCTAAGGAAAGAATGTTTCCTTCCCGGGGGTGGAGACCTTCTTTCAGTAGCTCTCAGCCTGACACAGGTTCTCACAGCTCGAACACCTTAGCTTGGAGCCTGGCCTCTTTAGCCAAGCGGAGCTCTTTCAGTGCCCAGAGAGAGGCAGGGCACCTGAAGATATAAAAGGATTCTCACTTAAATTCCACTCTCAGAAGATACCTGTGACTCTTGATAAGGCATGCAAACTATAATACATTTATATTAAGTGATAATAATTGTATGACTAGGCAAATCTTGATTTTTAAAACCTATTGGTTTACTTAAACCTTCTCTACCTTCTAAATTGGATGCAAATGACATAGCAATTAACAACAACAGAGTTCACACTGTCTACAAAATGAAATAAATGATATACTCTTACCTTCATTATCTCAGCTCATGATTTGAAGTTAAATATTTAATTAACAAAGGCAACCTTAACTTATTTCTATTTGAAATACTTTAAAATTTAAGTATTTTTGAAATAGGTAAATCATGCTTATGGTTCAAAACTCAGGAAGCAGGAAAGTATAGCCAGTAGGATGATTCTTGCTAATCCTCGACTCCAAATGATTTTCTCTTTCTACAAATAACTATTGTTATTACGCTTTTGAAAATTCTTCTGGAAATATGTCATACTTAAGCAAATGGTATTTTGTCAAGGACCTTTAAAAAATAGACATTTTTAAGGGAAAATTGACTGTCATGCAGCTTAAACAATGAAATAGGGCCGGACAATTGTTCATATAGCTGAGTTACCTCATTTAATCAAATAACTTTGTTCATCTTTAATCATTTCATGTATTAAAGCATAACAAAAGAAAACACCCACACAATATGGGGCCAAAATTAACTTAGAAAGATGGGAGTTACTAATTATTCATAAATGCTACTCAGGTACCAAAACATTTTCTGTGGTATCCCCTGGCTAGGGGAATTCTCACGCTTCCCATGTATATGAGGGTGATTATATATTATTTCTTATGCAATGTTTTAAAGTAGATCTTTAAAAGGGGGAAAGATAATACTTACTACAAGCCTAACTTAGTAGATGTATTACTTACTAACTTTGCACTTTAACACAATGTGATAGAATTATGACAATGTGTGCAACTTTGTGAAATGTATGATGTGTGACTGCTGGAACGCACCTCAAGAACAGCGGATCCAATGGCACAGGCCATGGGGTTCCCTCCAAAGGTGTTGAAATGAAGCATACATTTAGCCAACGATTTGGCAATTTCTAGGGGAAAATAAGATGTGGATGAGTGACATATCCCACCCATCACCTCCATCACACCACTGGGATTCCACACACCTTCATGTTACTAATGGCATCATGCTGGATTCATTTTTCACTCACCTCATAGTGGATGTTAGGGCTGAATTGTGTCTGCTCAAAATTTACACATGGAAGCCTAACCCTAAATGTGACTATATTTGGAGATTGTGCCTCAAAGACATGATCAATGTCACTTGTGTTTATGAGACACCAGAGTGCTCTCTGACTCTCTCTGTGTCGTGCACACATGAAGAAGGCTACATGAGGATCTGATGAGAAGGAGGCTGTGTACAATCAGGAAGACTCATCAGAACTCTACTGTACTGGTTCTTTGATCTTAGACTTCTAACCTTAAAGTCTGTGACACAAGTGTCTGCTGTCTAAACTCCCCCATCTGCGGTACTGTATCTTGTTATGCCAGCCTGAGCTGACTAATACAGTGGGTAAGGTAAAAGAGTTTATTGACTCAATGAGAAGTTTGATCACAAGACGTTTAATGTGTTGTATGAATTAAAAAGCATAATACAATTTGACACATAGAAATTTACACAGAATCTTCAATTAGTTAAACTTTTTTTTTTTTTTTGCTTGTTTTGAGACAAGGTCTTACTTTGTAGTTCAGGCTAACTCTGAACTGTCTATGTAGCCCAGGCTGGCCTTGAACTCATAGTGATCCTCCTGCTTCAGCCTCCCAAGTGCTCGGATTACAGGCATGCACCACCATGCCCAGCTTTTAAAATCTTTTCTTCTGAATCCTACTCATTAGACTAAGAAGGAAATGTGAAGAAAACAATCTCACATTGAGGATCTAACAGCATAATCCCATACTATTTCAAGATTATTTACATTAAGTTTACTGTATTTCTCCTTCTGTGATATATTTTTGTGCTTTTAACATTCAATAAAAATACCAAACTGGCACAAGGCACTTTATTATTTGATAACTCAGATATATGCCTTTTACTGGTGGGAAGTATGAATACAATAATTTAAATATTTTAAACAATCAATGATTCCTAAAAAATAGTACTCCAAAAAACCTCTCTAAAATGGAAAATACAAATCTACTGTCATTTCTTAGAATGTTTTGGATAAGTGAGAAGTAATGTGCTTGGCTGTTTTGTTGGTGAGACATGAACATCTTGAGTCCGTAACACAAGTCTTGCAATGGTAAGACCAAATGACTATGTAAGTGTTTCTTTCAAGAACTTGATTTTGGGGGAAGTTTTAGGGTAGATTTCATGGTATATTTTCCTACCTCTTGTCAGTGTGGTGGAATCCTCAATTTAATTGGGAAATGGGAGAATTAGTTTTCTTTATAGAAAAGAGCTACAGAAGAGGTTGAATTTCTCTATCTGCCCCACAGTCTGGCAGACAGAGCGCTTCTCTTCCTCATTTGCTTAGGAAGTGCATCATGTGGTTCCCTTTGGTGCCTCCAACCCTTGAAAGTTTCAGTCCACGTGCTTTATATCAATCCCAATGCAGGAGACCCAGAGGCAGGTATGAACTGTCCAAGGTCCTACCTTGAGTTGTCACAACAGCTGCCATGGGAAAGCCATTACCAATCCCTTTAGCCATGGTTACGATGTCAGGTAGAACTTCATGGGTTTGGAATCCCCAGAAGTGAGAGCCCAACCTTCCAAATCCTGTCTGCACCTGATGAAAACAGATTCAAAACCATTGGAAATCTTTTGAGAGACACCCCCATGCCATTCTCTGTTCTCTCCCTCATCATCCTCTTAGTCCTCCAGGTCCTCTCTCTTTTTTTTTTCCCTCTGCCTCTTCACTCTCCTCATATCATCACCACTATCAGTGTTCTAACCCTCAATCTGTGTCTAAATTTTTAGGTACCAAAAGTCATTTACTACCTTGGTGCAATTTGGTTATGTCCCTTAAGTGCTCTGCATATTGGTTAATTCACCTGTAAAGTAGAAATGCTAATCTCAATACATCATGCGGCTGCTATGAGCATCATCTAAACAATGCATTTGAAAATGTTCACTGTAATGAATAATTCTTAATAAACATTTCCTGTGTGCAAGGCAGTGGGGAGAAATGTAGAGAAGCTGCTTCTGGCCCAGGTGAGGGGAGCAGGAGTTGCTGTCTGTCCAGTGGACCATGCAGCCTAGATAAACAGGCTATGCTTCCTTTGTCCTGAGAATTGTGCTATGAGAGTGCTGAGCTGAGCCAGTGAAGTCAGGGTTGAACTTTTGTACTCTAGAAATTGTAGCGATTTGGACTGAAAATAGGCCTTGGTTTTTTGTGCATGCTCTCCTGTAGAAGATCTTCTTCCTGCCTCTTGATCTCACTAACTTCTTGTCTTTTGAGACCTAGCTTCATGGTCACCTGGCCTATGACACTTTTTCTGAGCCCAGTAGGCTGCCATTCAAGGCAGTCTAAACAGGTTGTCATCAAAACCTCTCTCTCACCAGCAATGTATGTATTCAGTAGCAGGGACCTTGTCTTGTTCCTCCTCTGTCCACAACATGTAACAGAGCACTTGATACCAAGTAGACAAAGGGTTTGTAGAATAAATGGAGGAATGGCAGATATGTCTAATTGAATAAAGCCTCATAAACATCTCCATGCACTTTCTTCCATAGTCTTTATGGTGAAGTTTCTTTGGTCTCTTTCTGGTTCCATGTCTGTCTCACTCTCCAAATACACATTCTAGGGTGGGATAAGTGTGGGCACCTGAAGCTCATTCTAAATGCAGCTACAATAACACGTTTCTTTCTAAGCCTTTTTTTTTCATTTCCCCACTCCCTCTGCTGTAAAAAAAAAACAGATTCCAGGGGTTATTCTTTGATGACAGTGAGCAATGCAAGGGAAGAGTTTAGACATGGGTGTGAGACAGATCTGGGCTTGAATCCCTAGGTTTCTTGCTCCCTAGGGATAGGGCTCTGGAAGAGCTGGTTATTTAGTTCAAGTAAGATAATGCAGAGCGATCTATGCATTTCATCTTTCTGTTTGTTCTTCTCTTTTCACTCCATCTATCTAAATGCCATAAATAAATGGTAAAATTGGTGAAACATCAGATGACTTGGACAATGGATGAAATGGTGTAGAACAATACACTGTTTAGTCACCTAGGAAGAACAAGTTACTCAGAACTGAATGTGTAATAGGACAGAAATGGCTTAGTGTAAGATGTGCAAACTCAAATGTCTTTGGTGATGAGTATACCTGAGGGTGTAGTGGCTGGTTTGGTGGGGGGGGGGTCTGGATGTGCACAATTCCTAAAAGCAGTCAATATCAAATGCCTTAGACGGTCATTCTTAAGGTTACCATGTGTGAGAGACTTTCCAAGTGTGTTCTTGAAAGTCATAAAGCCACATCTCTTAGACAATTCTGAAATTCATATTTTCTTTGAATTCAGCCTACCTTCCCTTTAATTAACCTATGGCAGTTTCACTGTGTCCTGATTTTGAGACCAAAGTTTACCATCTTCCCTGATGTAGCTAATTTCAAACTGATTGGATAGAGTTTTCTTATTTTAATAGCAGATTAACTTTCTTCTTTAAAAATTTTAATTTTATTAGTGTGTGAAATTTGCATTCACTTTAGAGAGTTGGTACATGTACACACCACATCTTGATTCTTTTTAAATCTCCTTCCCCTCCCCACCCACCTCTCTCTCTCTCTTGATCTCTAAGCCCCCTTTCCCCATCTTCATTATTATTGTTATTATTATTAATTATTAGTTTGTGTCTATGCCATATAACATTGACATTCATTATGGGTATTTGGTACATGTACAAAACATGTCTTAAATCCTTTTATTTTCCCTTCTTCTCACTCCTCCCCTTACTCTTGGTCTCTTGGCCCCCTTCCCATCTGCAAAAGATTCATCTTCCTGCTTCTTTCTATCTATTGCAAAATGAAGAACAGACAGATTAACTTTCCTCAGCAAGGACTTTGCTCAGTTCGCAGGCAGGCTGGGGAGAGAGGATGGCTGTGTAGGGGGAAGCCGGCCTGAGCTGTGTCAGTGCACCAGGGATATCAGTGCATTCATGGCACAACAGACCTGGCTGCACATGAATTAGTGGCAGCTACAAAATTTCTTTCATGGGGTCAGCTTAATCAATATTAGCTCTAGAGAATTTTTAAGTGACAGAAACTGTGTAGGTAAAGATGGTAGGACTGAGCTAGGTATGAAATATATAAATTCTATACTTCCATGACATTGCTGATCCTCCTCTGGTCTTTTAATCTTCATAACTACTGTCAGAACATAAAAGCCTATATTCTTTGATGTATGCTAAAATTAAGTATAATAATAAGTAAAGGGATTCTTTTTAAACACATAGACTGGTGTTTACACAGTCAATGGGTGTTATTCTCTTCAAAGTACTTCCTCTGGGGTAGTCGTATGTTTATTAACTCAATCCCATGATTTTAATTCTTGGGGGAACTATTTTCCAAATACTAGGAATGGTAACACTCATCTAATTTAGTAGATGGATTATTAATATTTTTAATGACACCATTTCCAGGCAAACATGGTCAGAAAGATATCTACTATCAGATTAGTTAATATTATTTTGGCAAATTAAGATTTATTTTTTTGGTACCAGGAATCAAACTCAGGACCTTGTGCTTGCCAGGCAGGCACTTATGCCACTGAACTATATCCCTGGCTATTGGAAAATTAAGATGAAAACTTGGTTATGATGTTCAGTTTTCTAGATGACTTGTCAGTGCTCCTGCTGCAAACACCAAAAAGGTGCACACACACACACGCACACACACACACGCACACACACACACACACACACACACACATGCACACACATTGAGTAACGGTAGCATCACTGACGCCTGTTTGCAACTTATTTGATAGACATCAATTGGATGTTTAGGTTATGGGGTACTTGTTAAACTGACCAACTATTCTAACAAACTAGTTGGCCAACTAGCAGAAGATGCCTTTATTTATGGTCACATTTCTGAGTTCAAGCACTCACTGCTTTCCATCTGAAATATCACAGAGGGTATAAATAGGGTTTGCCCTGTGCCCATCCTGACCCCATAACACTAAATTGTACCCTTCCATTGATACTCACTTCATCTGCAATACACACGCCTCCCCTCTCTCGCACCAACTCATAGACTTCCTTTAGAAATCCCTTTGGGTACTGGACAACACCATTCACACCCTGCAAAAGACAAAACCAAGAAAACATATGACATCAGCACAAGCCCTTTCACAGCATTAAAAAAAAAAAAAGAAGGCAGGTCTTTGTCATCATAGTAATGATAGTGACATTACAAACAGTCTGTAGAACTGCTCCAACCAGATCTCCTGGAAAATGGATGATCATTATTTTTTGAGATTAGAAAAAAGTAGGATAAGGGGACTTGCTGAGATTTAAGGAAGACTCTCCCTGACATTGTAAGTGTTAAGCAACTAAAACTCATGCGGACTTCCCTTTCTCGAGAATTTCATCTATCGGTGCAAAAGGAGGTCAATTTATTTATTTATTTATTTTTAAATTTTATTTAAGAGAAAAAAAGACACATATAAGAAAGACAAAAAGCAAAAGAGACAAACAAACAACAATAGCAAATACACAATAGCAACATTATAGGTTTACAAAACAAGATGATAGGAACTTGACTATGGTTGCAATATTGTGTATCATTACCTTCAGCACGGTTGTTTACATTAACAGATACAGACATGTAAAATTGATCTAATCATACGAGTATGAACTGATCTTTCTCAATAACTAATACATTCATCAGTATAGTCATTTTAGTTATCTTACATATACATATACACAGATTTATGTCTTTTTGAAAGGAGGTCAATTTAAAACCAGGACTTTATTTATTTATTTGTTTGTTTATTGGTACCAGGGATCGAACTCACAACCTTGTACCTGCCAGGCAGCCACTTAGGCCACTGAGCTAAATCTCTCACCCTATTTTTTGAGACAGTTCTCACTCTACAGTTCAGGCTGGCCTTGAACTCACTTTGTAGCCCAGGCTGGTCTTGAACTCACAACGATCCTCCTGCCTCAACCTGCCGAGTGCTGGGATTAAGGCCTGTGCCACCACGCCCTGCTCAAGACTTTACTTTTTTTTAAGGGGACCAAGAAAATGAATTAAATTTGGAAAATGACAGAACAATGGACACTTAATCATTTCAGAATACTCTAAAATTTATGAATTAAAGCTCTCTTTTCATGTAGAACTGAGCTCAATTAATGTCTAAGATTCATATACCTACTTGAATTGGTTCTGCAAAAAATCCAGCAATTGATGAGGACACAGAAGTGTTCAGAGTATCTTTGAACTGTTCAATATACTGCTCTTTAGCTTGGCAGCAGTCTGCAAAAACAAAACCACAACACACACGCAAAGAAACACACAAACCACAACATTCGAAGGTATGAAATTGGCATACAGAAGAATGGGAAAAAATCATTAAGAAAAATGGAGTAAACTGATTGGAGAACCTCAGAACATGGTAAACTAGGATATCAGGATATTTGTTTCTGAAGAGAAAGCATTGTTTAGAAATGACTTGCACTTATTAGTGTAAGGACATAAAAAGACACTGCAGTCATTTCTGTCTGGGAAGGAAATGCCCTAGAGTGTTGCTGAATGTGGTATAGTTATTTCACTGAAGGATATTCAGCCTCTCAAATGGGTAGGTCTAATTCAAATGTAATTGGGGTAATTTAATCTATTTGAAAATAACTCTTAATAGGGAAAAAGAAAGAAAGAAAGAAAGAAAGAAAGAAAGAAAGAAAGAAAGAAAGAAAGAAAGAAAAAGAGAAAGAAAGAGAAAAAAAGCTATTGTAAGTCAGAGCAGACAATGTATCTAAAAGTGTACCTTGATTTAGTACAATTGTCTTGCATGTTTTATATATTCTTTGGCCT
Organism: Dasyprocta punctata; assembly: GCA_004363535.1. Classification (NCBI taxonomy): domain Eukaryota; kingdom Metazoa; phylum Chordata; class Mammalia; order Rodentia; family Dasyproctidae; genus Dasyprocta; species Dasyprocta punctata. The sequence continues at coordinate 24,590 of RJWM01008249.1, read as the reverse complement.
ATTAGTCTGGTTTCTAATCTGTGTACAGTAGCTGATAATTGACTTTATAAGGTCTTATAGGATAAGTAAATGAATATGATGCTAGAAAAATAAAAGGAGGGAGGAAGAAGCGGGGAAAGTGAAGGAAATTGAGATGTGTTATGTACATGTACCAATTCCCTGAAGTGAATGTGATCATTATGTACTACAAACATGCACTAATAAAAGTAAAAGAAAAACTCATTTACTTTTTTATCACTATTTAATCTGAGGTACAGTTTTAAAGAGGAAAATGTTTCTGTCTTCTGTCAGTAAATATGTTTGTAGAACTATTAGAGTTTAGTCCAAAGAGCATTGGGCTAGATTCAGCTAACTTTCACCTACTGTGGCTCTTGGCTCTTGGTCCCATGCTTGTTTATGGATCTTTTCCCTTTAGTTGAGAACAGGAACTATGCCTTGTTCAGTTTTGTGGCCAAGCAAGGCGTCTAATATCCTGCAAGCATCTGTAAATACTTGATGAACTGACAGGGGACCAAAGAGTAGAAATTATGATGTGTCAGAAACTAAACAATTTCTTGGAAAGTCTTCTCTGGATAGGGAATAAAATGGCTCATTCAAATGACATGTTTAATTCATTAATTCTCTTTTTGTCTGGTTCTAATTGCTGACAAACCCACCCACTATGATTTAAAAGTCAATGATTACATTTTTATTACTAGAAGATACATTCATTTTCAAAATTTGCTTTACCAATTCTTATAGTTTCTTATCTCCTATGTATATTTTCAAGTTTATATTTGATTTTCTTGAAATATATTAAGCACGCTCATTTTCTAGTCTATCTGATAACTGCTACTTGAAATTCCTGTGGGTCTTTTTCATGACTGTGGAGTTTTGTATCCTTGTATGTTGGTTATTCTTGACTATAGGTTGTTTATTTTCCTTTGAATTTCATTTGTGAGACTTTGTTGAGTCCTGGAATGAGGTAGATTCCTCCACAGGCCATTCCTAGCCTAAGCTTGAGGCTTATATATACGCTAGTGCATTTTGTCATGGTTCAGATTTTTGGTATTTATTCCTCCCAGATCCCCTTCACTTCCATTCAGCATAAGAATTCTTGCAAATTCTTGCATGTGAGGCATTTATTTCTAGTTGACCATGGATAAGGGTGTGGGCTCTTGGGGATTCCAGCTCTGTGGCAGAGAAGTCTTCCTTAGGACAATCCATCTTTGATTCTGTCCTGGACTTTGTCATTTCCTTCCTGCACCCCTGGAACTATAAAAACTGAAGCCCAAGTTTACAAGATTTGACAAATACCCTCAGGCCAAAAATGGCTACACTGTTTTAATGACCTCTTTAGGTGTTTGAGAATTGTTTTATTATTACTTTTAAAGGAATCCATAGTTGTTTTTTTTTATTTAAAGTATCTGTAAAAGTTTATTTAAACTTTAGAAATGAGGTACTGATGAAAAAAATCTAAGACATGATTTCAACCAGTAGTTCCATGTGTTATTAGGATAGTTTAGAATTTTGAAAATGATCTTTTAGAAACAATTTTTTTTCACTTGTAGATTGCTTTGACAGGTGTATTAGAGAAAGTTTTGAATTATAGGGACACTTTTTCCTACAACGCAGTGTATTGTCCAGATAACTTGGGATATTTATTTCATTCTTTAAAAGGATCAATTCTATTTTTCATTAATTTTCATTTTTAAAACATTTTGAAAGAATAGAGAAACAAACTTCCCTTGATGAAAAATTTTCCTTTCTCCTAACAATAACTTCATTTTGGTTACTGATGTGTTTTGAGGTCCTTTTTGATAAAATGTGGGAAAGAGTAATATTGGAGCTTCCTATGTCTTGGTAATTTTAGTTTAACTGTTGCTACGCTGGTTAATGGAATATTTCTTTTTGGGCTTGTATATAGAAAGGTTTAAAAGTAATGTCCTTGAGCTTAGTTGTATAGAGTTAAACTGATTTCTCCAGGAATCAATTTTAAATACTGAAGATGAGTTCACACTATTACATAAAATACTTTTACTTGTAGTAATCAATCATTATTTGATTTTCAGGGAATTCTGAGAATTCTTACAGTTTTGTATCAATACTTTAAAGTGAATGTGTTTCATATTTTATCTATAAGTTTTGATTTTTTGTAGGTGGAGATAACCCAGGCTGTTATATTAATGTCACAAACTGTTGTTCATTCAGCTCAAATATCTTAGTAGTAACTGGGTTTATATTCACAGCCTGCTTCAAGATGATAAAAGTGTTTCTGCTGGTGGTGATGGGTGCTATCCTATCTGCTAGGCTCCCACACGAATAGGCATGAAATCCTGTGGGTGAGAGGGGACGCAAGGAAGGGGACGATTTCCCAGAAGGGTTGTCCACACTTCAGAAGCTTCCATTTGTGTGGGTCATCACAGGTGGGGACCACCAAGCAAGCAGAATGGACAAAAGAGGAATTCTTCTGATCTAGAATACTAAAGATCCCAGATCAGTTGCATCCAAAACTGATTGAATTTTCATAATTTTTATCACTTGTAATTTAATTCTGAAGTGCACTATAGCATCTCTGAACTTAAATCGAGATCTACAGCGAGCAGAAAGAACACAGAAGGATGTGAATGGGATAGAGACCTCTGCCCATATGACAGTGAAAAAAGTCTGGTTGGGGTAGAATCACCACCCACCATTTCATCATCTACCTAGAGGTTTGAACATATCTAGTCCCCTGAAGGTTAGGTATATGGAAGAGAATCTACCAGCAATCTGCATCATAACTACAGCAAAATTACATTTTATACTTCAGCTTTTCATTAAGTAGAACTGGAGAAAAATACTACCTGTCCCCAAGAGTGTGATATTTTAGCAAGCTTTACTGACAGATCTGTCTGATATTTTTGATGAGTTGGAGATTGACGGTTAGGTGCATAAGAAGGAAGAGTGACAGGAATGTTAAAGTCCGAAGGCATGTTTTTAGAATCATTTATGTTGTTTTGATTGTTGGGACACAATAGACAAATTATATTTCTGGAGAGTGTAATTCCCTAATTTTATTAGGAAAGAAAGACATGGCATTGGATAACCCTAAAGGATGGATTAAAAGAGGTTCAAAAGATACAATTTGGAGATTGGGCAAGCCTTTTTGTAGCTACAAAAATCAAGGATTAGGGTAAAATCAGTCCAAAGGTTTAAATTTGGATACAACTGCACCAAAGGCTTGAGCTTCTGCTATATATTTCATGATTTTTCTCTCCATGTGCCCACATGTTCAGTGATGAGAGAGCTGTCTATTATGCTCATCTCTTTACTTTATTTCATGCTTGCTTCAGTGGCTCATTGTTGTGACTCCAGGTTAGGTTACCTCTGGAGAGAGACTTGGTACATTAGTGTCTCCATGACAACTTCAAGAGGATGTGGATACTACCACACAGTGGCTATAGGAGTCTGATTTAGTTGGTGATACAGAAAGAGCAAAATGAGGGATCAAAAAAAAGATGAACGTTTTTAAGGAAAAGAAAATTTCCTTTCCAATGTAGAAGAATGGCATGATCAATACATTATGGGGGCAGTGTGTAATGAGAGGTGAATTTCATATGAGTTACATTGAAAGCCATGGCTTGCAATTAACCCCTGGAGATAAAAACTCCTGGGGAGGTAGGTAGAATAAAATAACAAAATCTACAACATTAAAAAATCTATATTAGGCTTACAATATAGCCTCCTGTCTATTCTGAGATTTGATAATATAATTCTGAAATGAAAATATTCCTTCCATGCTTGGGACCTGTATGCATCCAGTTGACTGACTGAGAGGAATTGAGAATTGGAGTTCTCTATACTCAAAGTACTTATATGTTGATATGGCTCTGTGAATTCACCATTTTGACAACAAAGATCAAACGCTTCTCAGGTACAAATGGAGGAGGCTGGAGTTCCTTTATGTATTCCAACCTATTTCAAGATATGATATCAATCTTGTGTCTTCCAAATACAATGGAATACTACCCAGGCATAAAGAAGGTTAGACTTGAAAAATTTTAGGTAAATGGATGCACCTTGAGGACATAATTTTAAGTGAAATTAATTGGATACACATGTTTAAATATTGAATTTTTTCTCTTGTGTGAGAAACCCAAAGGGTAGATAAGGACAAAAAATGGATGATAGATATTAGAAAGTAGGAAGAAAATGTCCAAATGGGAAGAGGGGAAAGGAAAGGGAGGGAACAGAGATAAAAACATCAAGAAGGATGGAAGGAAAATGATAGAAACAAAGCTTTATAAAGGGAGAGGAAGAGAAGGATTGAAGGGATGAGAGGAGAACAGGAAAAAAGAAGAATCAAGATATATTATGTATAGGTACAAATTTCCTATGATGAATGTGATCATTATCTGTGTCAAAAGTGTCCCAATAAAATTAATTAAAAAGAAAAAAAGAGTTAATCACTTAACAGTTTACTCCAAGTATCACTCGGGCAGTGCATTTGTTTACACACTGACCATCTGGAGCATTGCTGAGGGAGGTGTCATTTCAACCAGTTGATTCTTGTATTGAATAAATTTGACAAAGTTGACCTTTTTTGTATTCCTGTTATATTATCTTATAAATTAATAAAAATATGCCATTTTTGGTCATCCTGTACTTAAATAATTGGACTGATTAGTGGTTAAGAAAACAGCTGACTCTGTATACCTCAAAGACAACAGTTCAGAGAAGCAGTAATGTTTGTCTGGAGAAATGATCATGCAGTCTGGAGTTTTAAAGTTAAGTCAGAGCAGAAGGCCTCAAAAAGGAAGGGTTCAGAGGAAGAGAGAGAGAGAAACTTATGGTTGTGGAGTGGGGAGGAAACGACCTGTCTACTAAACTCTGCTGGGGATTTTGCAGACAGACTCAGGCCTATGAGTCTGATTGTACTTCTTAATGATTTCACTTCTTGATTTTACTTCATGATGTTATACAGATGTGATATACATATAAGGCTTTACTTCATATAGTCAAGTAAAAATTAAATTTAAATTGCTATTAACTGTCTTCCTGTGAACTATGCTTATATGCCTTATAGGGCATATATACTTTTGTCTTAGTTCAGTGCTCATTCTTTCATCCTCCTACCTTGCAATGTGGGGTTAGGGAGATAGGTATTGCTATCATCATTTTACAAATGGGAAAACTGCAGCAAAATACGGAGCTTTCATCCAGGTGAACCCTGGCAGTACTGGGAGTGGAAGTGAGATTTCTTGTCTTCATGCACTTCCTCCATCATGGCTGGAGGAGCAGACATTGTTTGTTCTGCAGCTTGGCTTCAGCTTGCTGGTGCATCGGTGTGAATGAGGGTAGCCATAGGTGTTGGAAACTCTGACTTTGGAGTTAGAATGCCTGGGATCAAATCCTAGCTCTCTCATTTCCTCTATGTGGACCTTGGTTGCCTCATCTTTAAAATGCAGAGTTTGAATTATAGCTTTGAACTTCCTTGTGATTTTAAATCCTATGACCATGATATTTTGTCTTAATTCAGTGCTCATTCTTCCATTCTCCTATCTTTACTCACTAAGATCCCATAGGAATTTGAAGACTGTGGTGACTGTGACTCTTCTTTTATTCAAGGATGATTCTTACGACATTTGTCTTGCTTTCTTCCTCTTGACCTGGTGACTCACACAGTTCCATTAAAGATCTTTTGGCTACAGCAGTTTGTTCTTTTCTCCAGAGCTACTTAGGAGCAGCTTTTCAAAAAGTCCTGCACTATGGTGACAATATGAGACAGGGCTTGCTGACAAGTAGTGAAAATTATGTTCCCATGCCATGTCTCTTTCATGTTGAGAAGGACAAAGAATACAAATAAAAATGTGACTGAAAAAAGAGAAATTCTCCTTGTGGGAACGCTTTCAGAACTTTTGCAAGAGATGTCACCAGCTTTCAGGTATGGCCTCATGTTTTGACAGATGCTCTTGCTTTGGTTTGGATTCTGAGTTCCTGGAGAACTTCTGTTTTCTTTTCTTTTTTTCTTGACCAAAGCTTTGAATTGTCAACAGCATTCTTTCTGCTTTTGTCTTTTCCCATGAGAATTGGTGAATAATCCCATCCACCTTGTTATCTTTTATAACTGATAACAGACCTATTGTTAATAGAACCAGTACAACTCCTTTAATCAATTGTCAGGTGATAGTGGATCTTAAACTTATCTCTGATAGCTTGATATACTTTTCCTACATGGCTGTTGGGAAGCTCTGGTAGTAAATCAATGGTAGGCATGAGAAGTGTTGATGCTATGAGGGGGTAACATTACTTTTGAGTTTTGTTTTCTTTGACTTTTCCTTTTCCCATTTCTCCAAATTTGGTTGCTCCTACAGGGATGGTTCTGCCCTTCTTTGAGTCACCTTCCACTCTGCCCTTTCCTCCCTGCCCCATTGAACCTGGTGAACAGCTGCACTTCCTAATTGTTTGCACCGGAGAATCCCGACAGTGGCTTCCTCCCCAAGGGCCACGGAAAACATCTGGGCACATTGTCTGCAAATAAAAAAAAAAAAAAGGGATTTTGACAAAATATGAACACAAGATAGCCAACTTGGGGGATGACGTAGTAGCAATAGAGCAAGAGGGCTTCTGACAATACTGAAATTCTGTTTTTGTTACTCCTCCCTTGCTTAGGATGAAAATCTAATATTCTACTTTGAAGAGAGATTTTTTTTTCTCAGAAACCACTTATGTGGGCAGTCTACGAAGAAAACTGATTTAAATGTCAGCCTTAGAAACAACTTTCTCAAATTTTTATTGGATAAGGGCATTTTAAAGAATAAAGATAATTAAGCATCTGACTCTGTGATTGAAAAGATTGATATATATGAGAACTTTAGGTGAGGACAATGATGACTTCATGGAAATTTTGTAGACTCAACATTCTCAGAGCCTTGGATTTACTTGGTTTACTTAGAATCAAATAAGTTAAAAAACTGTGTTATTAATTATTACTCAGACACTGAAGGTCATAGTCTCCCTAAATGATCCTCAACGCAATCGAGTCAAGTTGATTCTCTGATTAATGACAATCTTTATATTAGTTTCTAATTATAATATCAGGAAAATCTGATCAATTATTCCAGATACCCAGCGGTTCTTTGAAAAGCAAGATAACAAGCAAACAAAACTTTAAAACTCACTGATTCGCAACCCATCCCGCTAGGGAGTTTCATCTTGTAGGCCGTTACATTGGTCAAGCCAAGAGTGTAAGGACTGCATCCGTGGTAGGCTCCTCTGCAGAGAAAAGAAATGGGAGGATGGGATCGTGTTAATTTCTCCTGGGTTATTGGCCTGAGTAGAACATGCACAAAAGAATCTATGAAGGCAATGGATATGATCCAGAACAACATAAACATTGAATAATGATAATTTCTAAGAACTCTTCTAAGCCTATATGATATGCATATACTTATTTATCTTTTCAAATGGTGTCACATATTTGAAATCGAGAAGACTTTTGGAAGTCATCTGGATAAGAACTCTGGCTGACTTCAAAACTTGTCCCATATTTTTACTTTAAAGTAGCTAACCTCATCTGTAAGCAACATTCCAGAAAATATATATTCAACAATTGCTAGGCTTCAAAGTAGTCACCTTGAAAAGACAAGTATTTTTTCCTGTGATGAAGCTGTGGGTCAGTGTCTTTCAGAGAACGGTATTTAAATGACTTATAACTACCTTTATTTGGTGTATAAGAAGTACAGGTTTTATTTCTCAGTCATATTTAGTATATATCAGACTAATTAACTCTGGCCATTTCTCAAATCCAGATTATGTTAAATGAAGATACACAAAATTATTTGAGAAGATGGTCATGTATCTTGAAAAGGGAGACATGATATGTATTTTGGCAGTACACATCTCCTTCCAATTAGAGCAGTATTTATTTGGATGTACATATTCTGGAATGCTATTTTGATAAATCATTAATCATAGTCCTTTATTTTATATTTCTTTGACAACAAATGTCTCCTTATGATTGTAATTACTGCATTTGCATTTTATATGGAATGTGTAGTATTATATGTGTTATGATAAGGATAATGAATTTAGACTGAAATTATAGCTAGTTAGGTTAAAAAATAGGACTATCCATTCCCCTAGTTTTTGCTCTAAGTTACTGCTTTTATAAAAATCTTATGACTGGTTATATAACCTTATGAGTCTGCTAAAAATGGTAACTGTGAACAAATCCTTGTTTTGTTATTTTTAGTACTAATATAACCATAAAGCCAATTTGGATGAGTTTACTTAGTTACTAAATTCACTTGGCTGATCATGCCTCAAAATTTAAAATTAAAAAGATATCTTAGAAAAGCTTCCTTTTTTCCCAGGCCAAGACTTAAAGATACACATTTAGTATTAGGATAAGTCAATATCATTAGAGTTGGTTATCCTAAGGTATAATTACCTGAAAGAAATGATATCTGTATTTTTTGAGTGTGCTCTGGCCATTAGCATGGCCAAGTCATTGGCCTCTGAGCCACTGTTCACCAAGAAAATGACCTGGAGGGAAAAAAAGATACATGACTACTTAATTTCATTTCATTTCTGGTTATTCAATTCATGCCAAAGTGCTAAAGACTGTATCCTACTCTCAGAGAGAGAGAGAGAGAGAGACAGAGAGAGAGACAGAGAGAGAGAGAGAGAAATAGACCAGTTAAACTAGCAACCCCATTATTTAATTGCTATGTTAATTCTTTAACTCTTCACTGAGTGGCTAGTAATGTGGTAGAAGTACAAACACAACTAAGAGTTTGTCTGAGCTGTGAAGCATTTGAGGTTTGTGTTGGCTTCTCCTGTGAAGTGGTCAGATGAGGGAGCCTTGGTGAGGGACACAGTGGTTATGGCTGAATATATCTGAGGTCTTTTAGCTCCTCAGTCTAACCCACCCCACCTGATTCTGAAGGCTTAGAATGAAGTAAAACCCCTGGCGCTGCAATCCCAGGGGCTACTCTAGCCTGACTATGCTGTGTGTGCACACTGAAAAAATGAATGAGCAAATAAAAAAGTGCACCTCGACTTAGATGGAAGAAAGGGAACTGAAGGGAACTAGGTCCCCAGACAGGGACTAGGGAGCATGTGTTCATGATTCCTGACTGCTCTGCTCCTACTATTTCATGAACATCTGGGTCTGACCTTAGGTTACAGCTATTACAACTTTTTAAATATATATCCTAGATAATACAGTAAATACAGTATTAGAAAATATGGATGCTAGAGTATAATAATAACTAACATCAGGTACTGGGCTCTAAACATCAATCTTGGCCAACATTTTTACAATTTAATTCAGTTTAAAAATTGAGCCATTTCAGCTGGGCGTGGGGGCGCATGCCTTTAATCCCAGCACTCGGGAAGCTGAGGTAGGAGGAGCATTGTGAGTTGGAGGCCGGCTTGGGTTACAATGCGAGCGCAAGGCCGGCTTGAGCTACACAGTGCGACCCTGCCTCAAAAAACCAGGGCTGGGAGTTTGGCTCAGTGACTTAAGGGTCTGTCTGACAGGCGTGAGGTTGTGAGTTCAATCCCTGGTGCTGCAAAAAAAAAAAAAAAAAAAAAAAAAAATTAAGCCATTTCGGATGCAGAAAAAGATCTCATTTCACAAAAGTATCTAAGTGAATTTTAGGTTAATGTTATTTATCAAAAAAATGGCTCTGTTTTTTGTAAAAGAAGAAATGCAAATAACTTTACAGAGAAGCCAAGGAGCAAAGATACAAAAATTTCTTTGGGCATAGATATGAAGACCAGGAGAACTGGGGCTCCGGGAAAGTGATTTAGGCACAGGTGTGATGAAAAGGAACACCAAGGAAAGAAGACCTGAAAGGATGCAAGTGAATACTGGCTTGTCTCATCAGCAATCCACAAATTCTTTTCTTTTGCTTGCTTGCTTCCATATGTGGCTAACAGTTCACCATGACAGGTGGTCAATGTACCAACCAAGTTCCCTGCCCATATTCCTGCTTCCTTGGGCAAATTCCTTGGAATCCTGAGACTATGTTGTTCAGCTGAGAGCACCATACCTTTAGTGGCTCAGGAAGAAGGGCTGAGAGCTCCTCTGCATATTTGTGTATTGGAGGGTGGAAGAAGACAGAACTCGTGTGCCACAGACATCCAAGCTGCTTTTGTGCCACTGCATTTACCTTTCTGGATAAACAGGAGAGCAGAGTCACCCGACGCTGCCACCGAGCATATCCTTCCAACACATATACTAGCTACTATACTCAGACACATGATGATTTCTCAATCTCAAGAGGCAGGTTTCATCTGCACCTAAGAAAAACCTCCTTTCATAACTAGAGGTGTCCAGCAATGGTATACCTTGCCTCAAAAGACAATGAATTTGTCCCCAAGACACATGTTCAAAGGATTGTCTGTTTGGAATCTTAGGTAAGAAATTTCTTGTTTATGAGGGAGTTTGGGCTTAGATTTTCTTCTACTTTTTTTAAAAAAACAATCATTTGAACATTTTAGAAATAAGTATGACTTAGTGGTAAGCATGAGTATCTTCCCATTTTATTTTTCTAAAGAGCTGTAGATCATTAAACACATGTACACATGACCTGTGGTTTTTCCTCCAAAGGAGTTTCCATTACCTGGCTCTGAACAGTGGTCAGTATTGAAGAATGTTTTGTAATGATAAAACCACATTGTTTCAAGGACTGAACTAACTCTATAGAAGGTTCATGTTGAGGGAAAATAGAAACTAAATGTGAATAGATATGTGGGTCTCACTAGGAAGAGTAGGAAAGGCAGGGTAAAGTGTTTTGCCTTCATCTAAAGAACAGCAATTGCTAAAGTTTGTTTTTTCCCCAATTCTATTTGTTATTAATATCTGTCACTCCAAATGTATCAGTTCAGTGGCTGAATAATTTTGAGAACTACAAGATCAAACATTACTTTACTTGAAACCTGTTAGTACTTTTAATAGATTAATGTACACTGTTTCTCTTTAGAAAGAAAATAGGTTTAAAGTATTTCCTAAACTTATTTTCTCATGGGGTTCTTTTCCATGGAACTGTTCCTGTGAATGGTGTTCTAGGAATCTCACTATAGAAATTGTGGAGTGTCAGTACATTCTTAAAAAGAAGAGATGCTTGACAGAAGCATTATTTAGAAAAAAGATCTGAGAGGCAATGAAGCACAAAATGGAGTGTGGAGGGGGGATTACTAGTAATATGAAGGCCAGATAGATTGGTGTCTTAGTTACTTTCCTTATTACTAAGACACGATACCCAACACCCACAAACTGAAGGATGAGGATCTTATTTTGGTTCACAGTTTAGTCCATGGTTGGCTGGCTCCAAGGGAGAAACAGCATGGTGGAACAGCCCAGCAGAAGTAAATGTGCTCAACACATGTCAGGCAGAAGCAGAGAGAAGGTAGTAGCTGGAGAGAGAGGTGACCTTTTGGGTCACACCTTCAGTAACCCACCTCCAACCATGCCCTGCCTCCTAACAGCACATTGTACTCTGAACTCATTTGTGAATTAGTGCGCTGATGAATACAATGCCCTCATGATCCAATCACCTCCCAAAGGAGTGCACGTGGCTTTGAGGAGACATTCCAGATCCAAACCACAACGGTGGGCAGTGCGGCTTCACACTGGGAAGAGGAGGATCTCCTAGAGTTGATGGGAATCAGGGGAGAGGGAACAGTAGGAGAGGCATTTCAGTGGTGGGAAAATTGTCCATGGCATTGACCTGGCTACAGGGAAAGAAATGTAGGGAAACATTAAAGATGAATTTTAGTCTTGCTGTGTCACTGGGAAAACCCTAAGCATGGTTGCAAAAACCTGCTGTGGTCCATCTCCCAGTTTCTTAACAGAGTAGGTAGTTCACATGTGCCCCTTAAATAAATGAATATATTATAAATAGAAAACCTTTGCAGTGATGATGGATTTAATCTTGAAAATGTTCAATTTGAGCTGATGGTGGAATAGGAAAGAGTGAGAGGTGTGGTAAATAGAGAATGTGGGGCATCCTGAAGCCTGATTTGGGCTCATTAGATTCATTCTTACAGCTTGGTTAGGGACCTAGGCTGAAGAGTCAAGTGAGGAAGTTGACAATGCAGTAAGTAAATAAGCAGGGTAGGAGGATGAGGTGGTTTCAGTTCTGTGTTGGGGACATAAGAGATGAAAGAAATAAAGAAGAGCAGAGAACTAGGAACAGAGCCAAGGACATCAACTAGGGGCCAGATGGAGATCAGGAGAAGCACAAAGGTCATGAAAAGCAAGGATACTACTGGTCAACTATCAGAGATAATGTCAATATTATTGGGAGGATTCAATGAAAGTGTTTAAAGTTGTTCTGTATTTCATTTTCTCTACTTCTTTATGCATGTTTATGTTATGTTTTAAATTGTATCTGAAATTTATTTTGGATGCCTCTTGGGACCTTGTATGGGAGTGATGCTTCCAGAAGGAAGGAGAAAGAGAAGAAATGGAGAAGATGAGACTGAGTCTGGAGGGACAACTCATTTCTCAACTACTGCCACCTGCTAAAAGAGAAAACCTTTTGCTTTCTCCTTTGATTTGAGAGCCTAATCCTATGCAACTTATTTTAGACTCACTGCTTTTTCCTTCTGACTTAATGTGAATTTTATTGGCCAGATTTTTAAGGGCAGAATAGATCAGATGTTAAAATGAGAGGGTCACACAGAAACCAAAGGTATCATAGAAGAACTTGCTCAAGACATGTGTGGGTGAGTTGATGACTATGGGTTCTGACAGTCTCAAGATTAATTGCTCCAAATGTTTTCAAGGCAACTTCCAACTAAAATTGCATCTGCCTCTTTTTTAAAAAATTTTATTTTAAAGATAGTAAAACCCAACAAAACAAAACAGAGCAAAGTCAATCAAAACAAAGCAGTAGAACTGGTACAGACTTCAAAGCAGGATACTAGGAAAACAATAGCTACTATAGTACATCTTGTTATCTTCACAATAGTTGTCCATTCCGTCAGGTATAGCAAAATCAAACCAAAAACAAAACAGAATGAAACCAATCAAAACAGAATGTTGAATAAAGCAAAAACAATTAATCAGAATAATGCAAAACAGTGAGAGCAATATTGGGCGTCAAAGACAAGATAGAAAGAAATCCCCCATATTTGCTACATTGCATATTGTCATCCTCCCAAGAGATGGTCACTCAGACTGCTGGCCCCAGGCCTGCAAAATCAACCAAACAATATAAGTATTTAGTTGCTTTATGTACCTTAGTTGCTATCAACTTAGCCAGTCCTCCGAACCAGCAGGTTGCTTATGGCGGAGGTGGAGTGGGACAGCTGTTGATTCTCAGCCTGCGCACTGGTTGGCTCACAGGAGGCTCTGACTTTTCTCTTCTTGGAACCCACTATGCCGCTTACCAGGAAAGCTGGCTAGTTGTGTGTCTGTCTCTTAATAGCCTTTCTTTTCTTCACCTAACTCTCAAAGTCCATGAAGATCCTCATACTGGAGTTTATTTCTCATCTTTCATCGTCCCTTATCCTACACACTTTTCTCCATGTTTCTCTGGAAGCCCCCTGCCTTCCCCTTCCTTTCTGCCTTGTTGCTTTTCCTGGAAGGTGTTTACTAGTGAGAAACACTCCAGGCACATAGTACACCCCACTCTGATTGTGCGATGAGACTCAGTAGAGCTTGCAATGTCAGAAAACAAAGTGCAGTGTCATGAGTTGGTACCCAGGAGTATATATGGAAGTATGTCAGGCTCAATCTATTACAGGTATTTTTAACCAGGGTAAGCAAATCAAGGGTTATGAATTAGTCACATGATTGTTTTCCTTATTCTTCTGGAATGAAAACCCCTGCATTATAAGGATACTCACGGGTGGCAGTGACCAACACTGACAGTGGCAATCCCGGAAAAGAAATCCAGGTATCTGTTCCCCTCGGAATCAAATAGCCATTCCATGTGTCCCTGGTGGAGCAGCAGGGGCTTCTGGAAATATGCTGTTGCCACAGGAGAAAGATGTTTTCTGTGAATCTCCAATGCGTGGTCATAGGCAAGGGACTGCAGAATGACAAAATTAAAATCTCTTTTCTTTATCATTAGTCCTTACAGGACCATCAGCAGGTCAATTTAACAATGCCTGGTGAACTGAACCCAGGGTCATGAAGGATAGCAGATGGGTATGTTTACCTAACATTCTTTTTTAAAAAAATAATTAATTATTTATTTTTATTGTTTATTTATTTATTTATTTTTAAAGTCAGGATCAATGCAGTTCAAACTGGCTTTAAACTCACTGTATACCCTAGGCTGACCTTGGACTAACAACAATCCTCCTGCCTCAGCCTCCTAAGTGCTCAGCCATCTTTCTTGTAGGTTGCTGAATTCTTCCTTCTTAAGTAGTTAAAATTATTTGTGGCCTTTTGATCCTTTTCTAGAGAAACATGAGAAAAGGCCTGGAATTTCTATTTCTCAATGGAAAGGTTTGGCTTTGAATTGGTTTTACTTTTAAAAATGAGAGGCGACTTTGGAAGTAGCATTTTGTTCCTATTTTTGAACATAAAAAATGAATGACGTGCCAGTGGTGATTGTAGCTTTGATGATAAAATATTTTTCTCATATCTCTCTTCTTTGTGGATCATGCCTGACTATTGATTCCATAATTTCAGGCCTATGTGTATCATGTAGAGCAAAAGGTAAAGGTGTGTATGTATGTGTGTGTAAGAGACAGAGAGAGAGAAAAAAACCCACAATCATTATTAGTCTGACAGCAAAAAGATAACTATAAATTTTAGTGATTGAATCTAGAAGATCAGATTATATACTGCCATATCAGTTAGTTAAAAGAAGCACGTTTAAAAAAGAAAATGTATTTCATCACATGTGTGATGTATCTGTATCCTTGAAATATATATATATATCCATATTATATATATCCATATATATATATCTTCTGTGCTCCTACACATACACATCAATTCACACACTGATAGTAAATTTTGTGGAATGTTATCAGAAGCTCCCAAGGATTTAAAGGATAGAATATCTGATATGGCACAGCTTAGTGGCAGGCGGGGTATTTGTATTTTTTGCAGCAATAACTGACTGAGACCTCCTATGGGGAAACATTTCTTTGGATTTTCCTGAAGCTTTGAGTCTTACCTGGTATGTTTCAGGTGAGAAGTCACATGGAGGCATTCTGGGTTTTGTGTGAAGATCAAACTTGGTTACAGATGACCAAGAAGCACGTACTAAAAGTAAGGTGAGTTAAGATTAACCCTTAAACATGACATAGGTTGGTTTGTGACAACCACCTATAGTTACCTAAATAAAGTTCTTAGACATTTTTGCTTAGTTTTAAAGTTTAGTTGAAGTCTTAGTTTTTTAAAAAGAATTACTTAAATCAAACTTTGGATTTAAAAATTGAGATATCTCAATTAAGATTTCCTAGAGGAAGAAAAGAAAAGGCAGTTCCTCTTGAATCTAGTCCAAAAGCCATGGAAGAGGCTTGCTGGGGCAAGACATGGTTTTCCCACCACAGAACTTCACAAGGTAGGGAAGCTCAGTCAGCAGGCCCCCACCCGCAACATTACCCCCATTCATGTTGACTGTGATTCTCTCTTCATTTGGCTATCCCACAATATACTGCATTGGCATAATTTAATAAAAGTGTTAATGAAAGTGCTTTCCAGACTCCGAGCTGCCTTGTGCCTGAATCCTGGTCTGTGAAACATTAATCGTTAAGTAGACTTTGATCCCTCTTGTAGAGAAGAAAAAGAAACAGTATTAACAAATACCTGGAAACAGAGCTGGAAGACCACTTCCCCTGTCAAGCTGCCCAAACAAGACCATTACAAAGTGATAAGCTAAACCAAAGGAAGCATTAAATTTTTGGGTTTGGGAGAGAATTTAGATTTTCTGGAGGGTCAATATGCTCATTTTATAGATAAGACTAAAATGGTAAATTATTTTCTTTAAGTTTACCAAGCTAGTTAGGTGAAGAACAGAAATGAAACTTGAGATTTTTAACTCCCGATTTAGTACTCTTTTTTGTATCACCCATGGCCATCTTCACCTTTCCTGCCAGCACGAACTTTATCTCTCTGAAGAAGTGGGATGAGATAATGGATCAGAAAGATCAGAGCTGGAAGAGCTTTGTCTAGAGCCTTCATGAGTACTTTTGGAAAAGAATGCTCCTAATTTTAAAGATTTAAGGTCAACATCAAGATAATTTTACAGGTGGAAATAGCTGAGGAAGAGATACCTGTTGTTCAGCACAAAAGGTGAATGCATGGACGAAATGTGGGTTTTTTTTCTTTTTTTCTTCTTCTTTTTTTTTTTTTTTTGTGGTTATGAGGTCATAGTCCTAAGAAACTCAATAAAGAATTGTAATTTTAAGCGAAGCTGGAAAGTAACAGCTCTAAATACATTTTCTTTCACAGACAACCCATTCATTTTTCAGCTCTAAATAGTCACTAATGTCATTAATTTGATCTTACTTTAAAAGCAAGTGGTTTTGGGTACTGCTGCATAGACAGGACAAAAAAAGATAGCTTAAGTTTTCTGAGAATTTCACCTTTAGAAAGGCTTTTCATTGTGCCTCTCTGCATTAGTTATTCTTCTAAGATGTAAAAAAAAAAAAAAATTCGACTGTTTCTGAGAATTCAAAATTTCTTTGCTTTGTCAGACTCATTTTGCTATCTATGAAATTGGAGTTGCTCACTGTGGAGGCTGTAAGGTCTTTTGCCTTCAAGGTTATAGGAATTATGAGAGTTGGCTGGAGAGAGAAAAGAGTTGAAGAAAAAACTTTCATAAAGAAAACCCTGAATTTTGAGTGCCAAGACAATTTCATCCATCCATCCATCCATCCATCCATCCATCCATCCATCCACAGAGAGATGAGAATATGATGGAGGAAGAAAGACCCTGAACATAAAATGTAAAATTGTGCCTCCAGGAAGAAAGGGAAAAAAGAAGAAAAGTAGAAGGAAAGATTGAAGAGAGAAAGGAATAGAGACAGATAGCAAGCAAGCAGAAATACAGAATTTGTCAATAAATAAATCAATATAATACCTGAAAAATCTTTTTCTTGTCATAACAACCCTCTCAACAAACAGTTAAAAATAATAGCATTAATGATGATAATTTGTGAATGAAAAGAAAATCAAATGCTTTGACTTTATTTGCCAGAAAAAATTAAAATCTAAATATCTACATAATTACATGTATTCTTTATTCAAAATAGCCTATGTTTTGGGTGTGACATAAAAAGTGAGGGTTAATAAAACTTTTCTTAGGTTCTTGAAAAGTATTTGTGTTCATCTATGTGTGCATGCATGTGTGTTTGGGGGCTGGGGAAGGGAAGTGATAACTGAGATTCAGTTCAATAAAGCTGAATTCCAGATGTGTTTCTAAATAGGTATTTTTATACTTCTTTTTATTGTTTTAACTGGTCTGATAATTGCCCTTTTAGACTAAACTCAAATGACAACTACTGTTTTTCATTCAATTCACCAATTTCCACTTCAATTCACATGGAAAACTCAGGACATTAAGATGGAATTCAATTTTAGGGAACAATAACACTGTTGTATAATAAATGCCAAGTGGGTAACTGGATTTAATTTCCCAGCTGCCTAATTCTTAGAGTTCTACTGCAGACAAACCACTATAGCTTTTTTCCCCCCCAAAAAATCATGATATCAAAGAAGGAAAAACTGTCTGGCAAAATGAGTGAGAGAAATCAATTTTCATGGATCTTTGGAAATTCTCAGGGGAATTCTCTTTGAAATGATGCAATTTTTCCATCTACAGTCACTTTTCAAAAGAGAGGGAGTATTTGGCAAGGGCTTCCTCATGCTCTAAAGTAAAAAAAAAAGATTAGAAAATACTTGAAAACACCCAATGCACATGATGTAATTTATGAAAATGCTAATTATGACTTACTTCTGTATAGCATCTTAATATTCTTTGAATATACTTGTCATGTTCAGCATCTCATCTGATACTTATGACAGTCACCAAGTTAAGAAGGGAAGATTTTATCATCCATCTGCCTTTGAGCCAAGGCAACATGGAACATGAGGCTTTGGCCATGTGAGGACCCCGCACAGACAGCAGTGAGAGTCTGAGATAGAGCTTTCCACAGAGGCTTCTGGAAACTGTGTTGGGGTTTGGAGCTGGCATTGGTTGATTAGAGGAGAATTTTTTAATATACTCCTTCTGTGCAGGAGCTTCCAGCTCTGAGATTGGAGAGCTTAAACTGTTCCACAGCTGCATAGGATACTCCTTGGTGGTGAACTACATCATCCAACCCCTGTCAAGATCTATAACAACCTCCCCTCCCCCACCCTCTGTGCATACTCCAAGCAAAAGGATAATACCAGGTATCTGCATTATGGGAGGAAAGGTTTGTTTAGCTCACAGTTTGTAGAGGTTTCACTTTACAGTTGGCTGGCTCCAAGGTAGGTCAACGTGGCAGAGGGGCATT
The DNA here is from genome assembly GCA_004363535.1 of Dasyprocta punctata. Classification (NCBI taxonomy): domain Eukaryota; kingdom Metazoa; phylum Chordata; class Mammalia; order Rodentia; family Dasyproctidae; genus Dasyprocta; species Dasyprocta punctata. The sequence goes on along the minus strand of RJWM01008249.1, from coordinate 6,149 downwards.
GCAGAGGAGAAACAGTTCATGAGAGGCAGAAGACATCAAAGCAGTGAAGTAGTGAAGAAGCTGAAAGTGACCACAGTAGCCCTCTTTCTGTCCCTTTTATTCTATCCAGGCTATGGGCAGGTAGCACTCACACCCAGGGAGGACCTTGCTATTATCTGCTCCCAGAACTATGCCAAGCCAACCAGTGGACTAATTTAGTAATCACACACCCTTGATCCTAGCACCATGCACTCTAGATCCAGCCACCTCTGAAAAGCCCCACCTAAGAGTGTGCGAGGCTTTGGGGAGACATCTAGACACAAGCCGTCAAAATCACCACAGCTAAGATGTGGAATCAATAGAAGTATTCTTTGACAGATAAAAGGATAAATGAAACTACATATTATATATATCTATAACTATATAAACTATAACTATATAAAACTATATGCAGCTGTATATATTATCCAGCTATGAAAAGAATAAAATTCTGCCATTTGCAACAGAATGGTTGAAATTGGAGGACATTAAAATAAGCTAGACACAAATACTGCACGCTATTTTTCATATGTGGAATCTAAAAAGTTGTTATCAAAGAAAACAGTATGATAATGTACAAGAGGATGGGAAGGTAGTGGTGAAGGAGAATAGAGTGAGACTAGATAAAGGGCACCAAAATATAGTTAGATAGGAAGAATAAATTCTAGCATTCTATACTGAGTAAGGTTACAAGGTTTCACAATAACCTAGTATACATTATTATTATTATTATTATTATTTTGGTACCAGGGATTGAACTCACAACCTCGGGCCTGCCAGGCGGGTGCTTAAGTAACTGATCTAAAACCCTGGCCCAAACCTAGTATATATTTTATAAAGAATGAGAAAAGAGGAGTTCACAGACTCTAAACATACAGAAATGATAAAAAGATGGAAATGTTGATTATCCTGACAGATCACTACTCTCTTTATCTCTCTCTCTCTCTCTCTCTATCTATCTATTTATAATTATGTATTCCAGGACCATATACAATTAGTGCCAATTAAAAAATAAAATCACAAATTAAAACGACTAAAAGCAAGGAAACTTTCTAGGCACCAGGCCTCACTGCTGCCACCATCAACCCAACTCTACCACCCTCAGAGCAGGGAGAGGATGGGAAAAGGCTGATTAGAGAACATTTTACCTTGTTTTTTCAATTACTGGTGCTTACAGCATAATTTCATCCTTTCTGAGCATAAGATTCTGAGTATAATTCTAACTTCTTTAGAGAAAATGGATTTAAGTGATACTCTGGCAAAAAAAAATCGTGACTGAGGGAAAAGAGGAATTTTAGCAGAATTGGAAGACAATTGACAAATAGGGCATGATAGAATTTCTGAGTTTGGAATCAGAGAGATCTGGCTTTGAATTCCAGGTTGTCACTTTCATGCATCTGCCTTCAAACACATTTAAAATTATTCTTCAGTTTCTTGTCTTTTAAGAATGAAAGGAAATGTGATGATAGCACCAGACACATATTAAGTTTCATAAAATAGTAATTGACGGAGGGCAAATAGGAGAAAAAAGGAGGCAGAAAAAGATGAGGAAAATGAAGGCAAAATTGATCACAGTAGGGAATATTAAAAGTCCTCCTCTCCCAGTTTATGGTTTGTGGCCCCCAGATGCCATTATGGCACATGCACATACAGACAGACAGCTGCTTAAATTCATACTTGCTAGAAGGAAATTCATGAGAAGATGATGGAGTTCTAGGGAAATAAGTTTCATGTGAAAGTCACAAACACTCAAGACATAATTCAGGGAGCCCCAGATGTTTGGCTGCCGCAGGTCTGCTCACGTTTTCTGATCCTGATGCATGAGCCTGAGCAAAAGGGGAGAGCTGAGGTCTAGAGCTGGCTCGGAGGACCCTGGGCAAATCACTGCTCTTCTCAGAGTCTCCTTATTAGTAACTGAAGGAATGATCCCATCTCCTAATGGCATAATGGAAATTTGTGAGGATATTTTATAACTTTTTAAGTAGTCATCTCTGAGTTTAATACTTTATTCTGAATTATATTCCTTTGATTTATTCTTGATATTACAGCTAGGTAGCATGTTGCTTAAAATCTGACATTGCATAATAGTTGGCTTTAATTATCCATGAATTTCATTTCAGAGCAAAGGGATCGTTACAAAATACTGACTATGTAATAGGGGCACTGGATCAGCCAGTGTAAGAAACAAAAACTAGGTTACACGCTTCATTTCTAAGACCGCATCCTGATCTAATGATCTTACATGCCCAAATCCCAGGCAACAGGCTCCAAAGGTTAGGGCTTCCCCTCTTGCTCACCCTCTGCTGGCCCATGTAACCCTGGTTTCCACTCACGGCTCAGGAAGGGACACATCTTGAGGATTCTGGGAGAGGAGATCTCCAGGCACAGTGCTCTCCCCATTTGTCTCCACATTAGACTCATCTCTTTCAGGTAGGAAGGGAACTTCTGTGGAAGCAGATCAGTAAAAGAATGGTCTCCAAGTGCTCACTGACTGGCTGGACTTTGAGCTTAGGCAGGGGAGGAGGCTCTAGAAAGGCAGTTCTGGACTGGTGTCAGCCAATGACCACCGGCAAACCCCAGAGCTTGCGGTTTCTTGCAACTGTCCCTTAAGCAGGAAGAGAAACAGTGAGAACAAAAGGACAGAGAGGAAGGTAAGTAGTGTGCAAAGAAGAGAGGGAGGAAAGGGAGCAGATAGAGGGGAGGGAGAAGGTAGGAGAGTGAGTCAAGAGGGAGGATGGGAGGAGAGGTATGTGACAAAGCAAAAGTCACTCGGACTAGATTTGTTAGCCTTTATTCCATCAGGGCCTCCAAAATTGAGCTTCTCTCAGCAGGGGAGTGGCAATGGGTGTGTGCAAAGGATTAGAATTGTTTAAAGGTTAGGACAACAATAAGAACCAGAGAATGATGTGCATAAAATGAATGAAAAGAGAAATTGGTTTGGGTGTCTTAGAGAAAAGTCAGAACAATGAGGAAGGAGGCATTTGAACAGGGAGAAGAGAACATCTGGAAAAGAACTTGGATATGTGTGGATGAAAGGTTTGAGAGGCTGAGGAGTTGATGTGCTTTATTTTTATGTTATTTGCATTTTCTTAAATTTCCACCCATCACTCCTGCCTTCTAATTCTAAGCCCCATAGGCTATCATTTAGTGTCACCATTTGTTGGCATATATTCTTTTTTTTTTAATATTTTATTAATAATAGAAGACAAGACAGAAGAGAATCCCCCATACTTGCTACATTGCCCGCTGTAAAGTGATGCTTGGGTTGCTGACCAGAAGCCTGGCCGAATCTACAAAACAAAAGTTGGTTGATGTTCCTTGGTTGCTATCAATTTAGCCAGACCTCCGAAACAGCAGGTTGCTGACGGGGGGGTGGGAGGGTGGGGGGATAGAGGGGGGGTGTTGGCCCTGATTCCAAGCCCCCACGCCGGTGCCGCTCAGGCCAGGTGGGGGCCCCATGAGGGGCCCTTCTTGTTCTCCTCCAAGGTCCTGGGTTCAGGACCCCAGAGGGCAGTCCATGTTTAGTCCTGATCGGCGCCTGCGCCACTCGGATTGGCATATATTCTTATAAAATGTGTAAAATGTGAAGGCATTTCTAATTTCTAATTTAAATATATAAAATATGTAATATTTGTATTGTTTCCCACCCCAAGTCTTTTTTTTGTGTTTTTTTAAATTTTAAAAAATTTTTTATTTAAGAGAATAAAGACACAGAAAAGAAAAACAAAAAGCAAAAGAGACAGACAACAACAGCAAATCCAATACAATAACATCATAGGTTTGCAAAACCAGATGACAGGAATTTGACAATGGTTGTAACACTGCATATTGTTACCTTCAAAGGGGTTGTTTGGATTAACAGATATAGACATGTAAAATTGATCTAATCATATAAGTATTAACTTCTTTTTCAATAATTAATCCATTTAGTAGTATAGTCATTTTAACTATCTTATGCATACATATATACAAATTTATGTCTTTTTCCTTTTCCTACCTTCTTTCCTCCTTTCCCTTTACAATACCTCTTGTTATCTTCAGAAGGACTGCCAATACCATCAGGCATAATATAATTAAACAAAATGGTACAGAATAAAACCAGTAAAAACAAAACAATGGACAAAATACAGGCCTTTAAAACAACAGTAAAACAACAGTGGTTACCATAATACCTTTTGTTGTCTTCTAAGCAGTTGCCTATATCATCAGTTATAATACAACCAAACAAATCAAAATAGAATAATATCACTCAAAACAAAGCAATGAAAGCTATACAGGGCTTCAAAACAAGGTGACTGGATATCAATAATAGCTACCATAATGTATTTTGTTATCTTTGAAATAGCTGTTCATGGCATCAAATATAATAAAATTAGATATACCTAAATAGAATACGCCAAAGTAAACAGAACAATGAAAACAATACAGGACTCAAATCATGATAATAGATTAACAATGGCCACTGCCTTCCCTTTTTAGACACTTTCTCCCCTTTCATTTTTACAATGTGTACTGTGTAGTTTGAATCCTACTAACTCCTTTAGTTTTTTGGTACTGGGGAGATAACATGATGTTCACCCATGTGACTCTGGATCATTTCATCCATGAATATGATCTTAAGTTGTATCCATTTACCTACAAGAGGCTTGAGGTTATCTTTCTTTATAGCTGAGTAGCTTTCCATTGGATAAAAATGCTGTATCTTTCTTGTCCACTATGTAGCTAATGGGCAAGCTACCCCCACTTCTTTCTGGTTCTTTGTCACATACAGCATTTTTTTTTCTCCTATGATTTCCAGTCTACAAACCCCCTTTCGAGTTTAATGTGTTTCTTGTATAAAGCATATTGATAGATCCTTTCTCCTGATCCACTCTGCCTGTGTTTCTTTTTATTGGTGAGTTGAGGCCATTTATGTTAATAGTGAAGGCCAACATGCACTGCCTCATCTCTGCTATGCTATTTTCCTGCTGTTGGCTGCCTACTTCTCCTCTCTATTCAATTGTCTGCCCTGCTCAGTGATATCCCTCTGCCACTGTTTCTGGAGCTGTGGTCTTTTTTTATCTCTCTCTAGAATGTCCTTCAGTATTCTTTGTAGGGTTGGCTTGGTGGTCATAAATTCCTTCAGTTGTTCTTTGTAACGGAAGTATCTTGTTTCTCCATTAATTTTGAAAGTTTTGCAGGGTACATCAATCTGGGTTGGAAGTTGTTTTCTTTCAGGACTTGAAATACTTCACTCTAAGCTCTTCTTGACCTGATGGTTTATGTTGAGAAGTCTGTTGTGATTCTGATGAGTTTTCCTTTATAGGTGATCTGTTACTTTTCTCTAACAGCCTTTAATATTCTGTTTTTGTGTTGAATTTCTGGGATCTTGATTATTATATGCCTGGGTGTAGATTTATTTTGGTTATGCTAGCTGGAGTTCTATATGCTTCACTTATCTGAATGTCACTTCCTTTTCCCATGCTTGGAAGTTTTCTGAAATTATTTCTGTATTGACCCCTGGTTTTTCACTCACACCTTTTATTCTTAAGTTATGTTTCTTTGGGTTGTCTTGCAGCTGTTGAATTGTTACTTCCAGGTTCCTTGTTATTTTAAAGAGATCTTTCCTTTCACAATCACAAGCTGCAAACCTGTCTTCAAGGTTTGAAAGTCTATCTTCAGTTTCTTTCAAGTGGTTTTGTCAACTTTCAATGGAGTTTTTAATTTCTTGGTTATCTCTTTGAATCTGTTTCATGTATTCTAAATCTTTTTTATGTTATTCATTCAAGATTTCCCTCATTTTCCTATGCTCCATTTTTCATCTATGTCTTCTTTAGAGGTGCCTAGCAATTCTTTTATTATGTTTTTCATTTCTTCTTTTACCTGAGTTAGTATTTCTGCTCTAATTTCTTTTATAGTCTCATGAACTTGCTTCTTTACTTCAGTTGCCATCAGCTCAGAAACTTTAGTTGTGTGACTCCCATTCTCTAATCTTATTTCTGATCTTTTTCTGCCACTTGGTAATTTCATTTTTTTTTGAAGGCATGTAAGAATAGAGAAGAACTCTAAATTGCCCGAACTTTTTCCTCCTTCTGAATGCCTGTAGAAAATGAGTGTTTATTAGTGCTGAAGACAGAGAAATTATTTTAGGT
>RJWM01008248.1:0-73798 GCA_004363535.1 Dasyprocta punctata | reverse complement strand
ATTTTTCAAGTTCTGGAATATTGGCATACACTTTACATGGTTCAGCTATGCATTGAAAAACCTTTAAACAGTCAGGCAAGGTGGTGCATACCTGTAATCCCAGCACTCAGGAGGCTGAGGTAAGAGAATCACCAGGAGTTGAAGGCCAGCCTGAGCTACATAGTGAACTCAAGGCAAGCCTAAGCCACATAGCAAGACCCCATCTACAAAAAATCTTTATACTTCACAGCATTTTGGGTTTCACATTTTCTGATTACAGATGTTAAAACTAAAGTTCTCAATGTGAGCAGAGGTGGGTTTAGACCTGAATGATACAATAAAAACATCACTAGGCATGTGTATTACTGAAGCTAAGACAGAGTCACAGCGAGACCTTTACTAAAAAAAAAAAAAAAAAAAAAATAGACTAACCAACAGCCCATCAACATCAAGTACCAGCTAGCCTGAACCTCCCACCAGGAACTGGGTGGTGTCTTACCCACCCAATTGAAAGGTTTGATACATACAACTGGAATCTGTCATCAAACAGAGATGGCACAAAAGACACTGAGCTGAGACAGGTCCAGGGAGAGTAAGCACACAGCACATACCACTAAGCCAAAGACAAAATCCAAGGGAGGTACTCATATACTAGTCTAATTAATGCAAAACTGCCAATTGTCGGGGGTGACTAAAACTGAAGATTGATCTCAAATGCAGGAGATAGAGCAAGGCTAGCACTGAGAATGCAAAGTATCTGAGGTGAGCCAGGTAAAAAAGCTTTTCCAGCCCCGAGCACATGAGGCACCAAAGGTGAGCTGGGCAAACAATTTGTTAGGCAGAGGGGTTTCACCTGATAGCAACCAGCCACATGTATAAATAATTGCACTGCAGTTGTTGGGTGGCCCCTTTCTCTAACCAACAGAAAGGACTCCACCTGACCTCAGCTTTCTGCATTTTAACTGCTGCCTTCATTTCTTCACAGTCCTCCCCTCAAGGAGTTTCTCTACAGCTATGCTAGATGTGGCATTCTAGTTCTTGAACAGGGACCAGGGTACACATAGCAGGTGAGAGTATACCTCTAGTTGTGCACACAGAAGGGAGAGAGGTGTATTGATAGTAATGGTTCCATCAATATCATCAATATTGATCACAGAGGTGTATTGATATCAACATTGGTCCCACTGATATCAGCAGTACTGATCCTATCTTCAGGTGTAAAACACAAGGCAAACAGGTTCTCAAGAATGATAGCTGTATATAAAAATGTTTGCTGTATTACAAAAAGCAAAAGTTTCAGATACAAAGATTTCTCAACTGACAGAATTTCTCAGCTTTGTGCATGGGATACCTCTACTGGTTCCTGGAAAAAGAAACTGTGCACACTGAGATATGGAGGTGTGTAGGGCAGCAGTCATGTGCCCGATATACTGCTGAGAGGCCTGAGTGTTTTCCCATATTTACCTTTTTTTTCCTGCACCTTGATCAGGAAGTGTCTTGATGATCATATGCCTGTTGAGACAACCATATAGGATTTTCTTGGAGCACTATCTTAAAACTAAGCCCCCACAACTGTAAAAACTAAATGTGTGTACATTCCTGATCCTTCAGCTAATATCTCAATAACTATTCAATATATTAGATGACAAATCAATGACATATCAGATTCTAAAATTCCCTGGACTTTATCCTTACAGGAAGCTATTACTAGCTTCTCTTGGTGGAAATCTTTGTTAATTGTACTCATAATTATCCTACTCATTCTCTTATTTGGTCCATACATACTTGTTTCTTTTACTTTGTCTCCTCCAGACTTACCCAAGATACACCTACCCAAGATAAAATACCTGGTATTAGATAAAACCTCTGCAGAGTATCCCTGACTGCCTCGAGTTTATTATACTTTATGGCTGAGTAGTATTTCATTGTATAAAAATAACACATCTTTTTCATCCATTGCTCAGTTGATGGGCATTTGGGTTGTTTCCAAGATCTAGCTATTACAAACTGTACAGCTATAAACATGGATGTACATACATTGCTGTGGTATGTTTTCAGCTCTTCTGGGAAAGTACCCAGAAGGGGAATAGCTGAGTCAAATGGAACCTCTAATCCTAGTTTTTTGAGGAATCTCCATACTGATTTCCACAGTGGTTGTACCACTCTATACTCCCATCAGTGGAGAAGGGTTTCTTTTTCCCCACAGTCCCGCCAGCATTTGTTATTGGTTGATTTCTTGATGTTAGCCATTCTTTCTGTAGTGAGATGATATCTCAGTGTTGTTTTAATTTGCATTTCTCAAATGACCAATGATGTTGAACATTTTTTCATACATTTATTTGCCATTTGACAACTGATTATTATTAAACTCATGGTGTTTTAAATGTATTCATGCCTTCAGATATACAGGTCTTCTAAAATGTAAAACAGGGATTGTTTATGGTGACAGACATTTTCTTTCAGACTCAAACATCTGCCTTTAACAAAAACTTAAGTGATGTATATGCTATGTATGTGCCACTATACTTAGAGATGCCTAGATATTAAGCAGTCCAGACAATGTCACGAATTGATTCAGTGACACCCCATTAAAGGTCAACAAATTAGGTAAAAGCTTCTTAGGTACTAGACAGAAATGACTGACTAAAAGGGATATTCTATACCAACATGGAGAATCTAAGTGTGTTACCAAAAGGTTATCATGATTTCATGCTACAATATTATATACATCCTTTGATTTGAATTTGCTGTATAAAACTATATAACTGTTGCCTGCTACCATTCTACAGGAATTCGACTACTAGAACATCCATTATTGGTAGAAAATAACAGTTCTACTTTGTGTTTCAAGATGCTTGATATTCAGATAAAAGGATAATATTAAGCTCAAAGCTCCCACTACAACATAATGTCATTAACCTTCTCTTCTGGATGTTCAACAATTGAGGTTTAGAGACCAAAAACTAGAAAGATAGATGGGCTAAGAAGAGCCAATATTTTTCCCCAGGACCTCTGACGTTAATGAGGACCCAGGACATAAAAAAACCTCTGCTCTGACATCCTATAACTCGGTAAGTCCCCATCTTCTAGCCAAGGAGATTGTTGGGCCACAGAGAAAAGAGATTAATGGTGTACAGTGTGCATAAGGAGAGTCACCAGAAGAGAAGTCTCCTAAGCTCTCCTAGAAAACAACTTGGACAAGCAATGGCCATGACTCATCCAGACAGCTGACACTGACAGGAGAACTAAGAGGTACTTTACATGATTCCAAGGCAAATCCTGAGGAGACTTAACTGACTGTGATACATAGGAAAAAAATTAATTTGATTAATAGATGTCTCACTTCAACTTGGTCTTGAACATCCAGGAGAAAAGTATAACCACAAGATGTATAAAATAATGCCATAGTAATATGATAGCTATAAAAGAAACTCAAATCACTAACACCTTCTGACAATTTCCAACTACACTTGTGTCTTAGTTACTTTTCACCCATTGCTGAGACAAAATACCTGACACCCAAAATTAGGGAAGGAAAGGTTTATTACTTATAGTTCTTGAGGGTTTCAGTCCATACTTAGTTGGCTCCAAGACAGCATGGCATAGTGGGACAGCCATTCATGGTGGCCGCCAAACAGCAAGGCAAACCTGCAAGAGAGAGGAAGACACGCCTTCCTCTTGCCCCTACACTGTATGTCGGCTCCACCCCTGGGCAAGTGCAGCACTCACATCACCAATTCCAGCGCTAGACAAAAAACCAATCATAAACACCAGACTCAGCCCTGACCAGATTACATGAGGCCCTGGGGGGACTCGGGATCAAACCCATGCAACTGGTAACTGATTACAATTATGGGATTATATGCTGTATATGTTAAGTCGCTGTGTGCAGGGACCTGAAATCCTTGAACTAGGAATCTTTTGTGTAAATGAGTAAGCTCACTCAGAATGGAAAGGTTCCAGAAGAAGAGGGTCTTCTGCAGAGTCCTCCAAACACAGCTCCTCCAACTCCAACTGACTACCCATTAGTCGCAACTATAAAACAAAAAAAGGGAGAGCCAAAGGAAAATTAATCCTGACACACAAATGAGATAAGGATAAAGTGTATGAATACTAAGTGCTTCTATGATGCACAGAAGGGGTTAATGGAAGTCACATGCATGGGAGAACACCTGTAATTCCAGCTACTCTGGAGGCTAAATGAAAAAGATCAAAATTTGAGCCCAGCTTGAGCAACTTAGTGAGACTCTTTCTCAAAGTAAAAATAAAAGGAGGCTGCCAGTGTATCTCAGTGCAAAGGTCTTGGGCTCAATCTCAAGTACAACAACTACCAAAAAACCCCAAACCAAAACAAAAAAAAAAAGTAGTAAACCATGGATATCAACTACAACTTTGATACCATTTACAGAAACAAGAAACATAGCCATTTTGTCTATTTTCTCTTTACTTGGTAAATGTATGCGTCTAGTCATACGCATGAGTTTATTTACATAAACTAACCTTTAGTCCTAACTCTTTTCCACTCTGTTTTACATGTCATTGCCAGCTAAATTTATAGTTCTCTTTTTGGGTGTAGAAGACCACCTTAACAACTCTCCTTGAACACAGAACAATTACCTCCACTTTGGTTAAACCTGGGCCTATCTCCATGTACTGATATGTTCAGAGCTGGTTAAGCTATTTCCTTTTCCCTCCAATTGGCTCTAAGCAATGTAAATAGGGCTAGCTGAAGTACTGATGCATAATCTGTGAAGCCAGATGACAGTCACTGTTTCCCGCCCTCAGTGTTTTCCTAAACGGTTGAGCCCAGCAGGATACAGAGCCAATGCTCCAGGGCTGTCAACTGGGTTCAAAATAAGAGGCCATACTACTGACTTCTCTGAAAAGAAGGATACAGACTGACTTCACTGAAAAGAAAGGTTTGCACTAGTACTGTGTGGATGATTGAATGCAGATGTCTTCTACTCTTAGTAACTGCTATAAAGATAACAATACAAAATGTATATACCATTGTTACCCTCCAATTATTGTGTTTTGAAATTGTTTTGTTTTTCTCTTTAAAACAAAAAAAAAAGAGGCTATGACTTTCCAGGGCAAAAAAGGTTTGCCATCAAAACAAAAGCACCAGCCTTCTCAACATTAAATGTGACCTCGATTCTGTTATGCAGATTAGTCTTTCTGCATATCCTTCTCTCTGCATACTGCAGAGATGTTTTCTGGCCTCCTAGCTAGCCCAACTCACAGTACTCACATAATTCCCACCATTCACCCAGTCACTCTTCCTCTAGTCACTCCCTCCTTCACAAACTAATAAAATCTGGGTTAGACCCTGGGTCCAGGCCTTTGTTCTATAAGCCTTCATCTGGGCCAGACTCAGGACCCCTTGGCTGCCCATAACAATAAATATGTATTAATGTCTTTATCCTCACCATGGGCTGCACTGGAGGCGAGATGGTAGACTGGAATTCACTTGCTAAAATTCCAATAACTTTTCCATGAGATTACAAATATAAACTTCCCAGACTGTGACGAGGACGGGAAAAGGTACCTCTATATTTGGGTGATGACATTTGTTAAGAATGTGACTAAACTTGAGGAGTAATTAATAGTCTTTGATGGTGATAAGGTGATCATTGGGAGGGTGCATCTTGCCACTATACAGAAAGCTAAGAACCTCTTCTTATATCTTAAAATATAGACTTACTCTATATTTTATTCCAGTATTACTCCATTATTATGAGGAAATACAAACGTGCACAGCCAGAGTGGACTGCACCAGGCATCAACTGATTCATTTTGCTCCAACTTCACTTTCAATACCTGCTATGGAATAAAAGACCATATTCTCTGTTTATATTATATGTATATTAAAAGCTTACTATGCTTCATGCGCAGAGGTGTGTCATGATGCTTTTTAATGTAACTGCTGCCTCCACACCCATTTTGAAGCTCAACATCAAGTTATCTGAAACGCAGTGGTACCCAATCACCCCAACCTAGTTTAAGCTTCCCCTCCTCATATGGCCTTTTGCTACCTAACCTAATTGTTTCTCATCCACTGATTAAAAAAAACCACATCCACAGAAGTTGACTGAAATTCAAACCAATGGACCAGCCATAGAAGTACCCTCTTTCCCTGGTGTTTTCATTTCTCATTTATGACACAGGGTCTCACCGTGTTGCCTGGATTGCTCTTGAACTCAAAGTATTCTTCTGCCTCAGCCTCCTGAGTATCTGAGACTACAGGCACATCCCACTGGGCCTGGCTCCCTGGTGTCTCTGGTGACTAAGGAATTGCAGAAGCCCAGTGGAAAAGCCTGAGGGTCAAGACCCAGGGGCCTCACTGAAGGCACCATGCTAAACACCCCTCTCTGGCTCATTCTTGACCTGAGGCTGAGCACCTTGCTATATCCGGGCTTCTCTCTCATCTTGGGAACTGTAGATGCTGTGGTCTATGCCCGCCTGTCCCTCAAGTGCCTTATGCACTCAAATGTGGAAGGTGACTGGATTTGGTGGGCTACAGCTGACCTGCTATTAGGAGGTGGTCTGTTTGGAGAGGCGGGTCACCAGCAGCATGGCCCGAAAGGGTTTCTCTCCCTCTCTGGCTGCTCCCTTCATCTCTCTCTCTCTGATTCCTGAGCACCAAGCCCTGAGCAGCTCTTCCCTGCCCATGTCTTCCAGCTCACTACAACTGAAAGTTGAGCCAAAATAAACCTCACCTCCTCTTCATTTGTGGGATTTCATCCCAGCAATGGGAAGACATAGTTAAGAAAGTAAGTACAAAAAATGTCTCTGTTCTTTGATGTATTTATCATGCTGTGTCCCCAGGGTCCCCCCTGGCCAACACACCAGAAGTGAAGTCTCCTCCCTGACTGGCTAGGGTTGGAATTCACAGGTGCTCTCTGGAGAGAGACCTCTAGACCAAAATAGAACAAAATACAACTGGTTTTCAGGAGCAGGCAGGGTGTGTGATCCCACCCATGAGCGACCTGACAAATGCATTTAGACTGCTCTTCACTTCCCCCAGGCCTTCTACGCAGCCAGCACCATCGGGGGATACTTTGTATTAGTGGACTGTCTGTGGCCCTTGCAGGTACTGCTGAGACTCCCTGTCCCCAAATAGGTGGCTCCCGGACAGTCTTAGGGCTCCTGAACCTACACAGTCAGCCTTCCTGAGACAGCAGCCAAGGCAGCTGTGGCTCCCCAAGAGAACCATGGTCAGGGTCAGTCGGCTGTGTCCTCAAGGCCTGACCAGACTGTTGGTGACAGGCAGATGCTGTGGTGCTGAGAGGGAGACTGGCAATGTGACAGCCCCTGAGTTGGGCACACAATTTCCGGGGAGGTCACCAGACTCCCCCAGCCTGACAAGAGGGTGCCTCCTTCACAGGGAGTGGCTGGGGTCTGCTGTCCCTGTGTTGCATCCCCCACAGCTTTACATCCTGACCCCAATAAAGTCGACACCCTAGAGAAAGGTGCCATAGCCAGAGCAGTGGAAACCACAGTCAGGGACAAATGCTCAATGCCAGGCCATTTGGGACCAGTGGCAGCTTCTCAAGAACATCTGAAGACAGAGAGGGACGATCTCACCATGCAAATATAGAAACCACTGTAAAGATTTTATTTAAAAAACAAAAAGGGGGACAAAGGGACAGATTATCCTAAAGTCCGTGCACCCTAGAGATGCAGGGCCTCAATCTCTACTGCTTTTCCTCTTATCAGCCAGAGGCAAAAAGGAATAATCAGCATCAGGAAGCCCAAAGACTTAGAGAATGGGGAGGAAAGGTGGTTTTAGACAGCCACAACCCCAAGTCAGAGAAAAAATGAGGAACTTTCAGTTTGAAGTTCTGAGAAGATGCCAGGTCTAACGCACACACACTGCTAGCCTCTGATTACTTCTTGGCTGAAGACATACAGCAAGAGGGAAAAACTGAAAGGTACATGAGATTTTAAATTAACACTTAAAATGCACCAATTACAAGGCATGGTGGCACATGGCTGTAATCCCAGCACTCAGGAGCCTGAACTACACAGCAAGACCCTGTCTCCAAAAACCAAACATTTAAAATTAAAATTAAAAATAAATAAAATTCACCAATTATCAAAACTGTCACCTTGGTCAATCTGGGCCTCAAATTATAGTCTATCCATAGATTCCACTAAATCTAAACACTGTGACTTAAACAAACAAAAAAAATGTTTTGTGATGCCACAAATGTGTAGGAGACAATTTGAGCAACTCCCCTTGAATGCAGAAAAATTGCTGCAACATTAGTTAAAACAAGTCTTATTTCTACATACTGATATGTACAGAGATATGTTCCTTCTCCCTTCAATTGGCTCTAAGTGATGCAAATAAGGCTAGCTGAGATACTGGTATGTAATCCCAGAGGCCAACCTGACAGTTTCCTGTTTCCTTGCATAGCACTCTCTGTAAAGGACTGAAGTGTAGCGGGACAGCAGAACCACTCAGCTGGGTATGTCAGCTGGGTACAAGCCTCAAAGTAAGAGGCTATGACTACCCAAGGCACAAAAGTTTACATATCAGAAACTGAAGCAACAGCCTCCTAAATTCATTCATGCTTTCCCAGTTGAGTTATGCAGACTAGTCTTTCTGCATATCTCCTTGCATACTACAAAAATGTTTTTCTTGTCACTTGGATAGCTAACTCAATTTACTCATGTAGTTCCCAACATCTTCGCTGTCACTCATCCTTGAACCACTCCATTCTTCACAAGATAATAAATTCTGGGAGAGGCCTTGGATCAAGGCCTTTGTCCATATATCCTCACTTGGATCAGGCTTAAGACCCCTTGGCTGCCCTTAACTTTGAATATGTCTTGGTGCCTTTATTCTTACCGTGGGTTGCATTGGAGGTGGTAGATTGGAATTAACTTGCAGGGATTTTAATAAGGTTTAATTGGATTACAAATACAGCTTTCCAAATTGTGAGGAAGATTAGAAAAGGGATTACAATACTTGGATTACAATTTTCAATATTTGGATTACAATAGAAATGAACCCATGGCCTTATGCATGCTGGGTAAATGCTCTACCACTGAGTAACACCTCCAACCTCTAAGCCTCCACGTTTTTTTTTTTAGCAGCACTGGGGATTGAACCAGGGCTGTTCCAATGAGCTACATCCACAGCAGCACATCCCCCATCTCTTTAATTTTGAGGCAAGGTTTCACTATGTAACTAAACTACCTAGACCAGGTTCATACTTATAATCCTCCTACCTTAGCCTCCCAGAGTCCTAAGATTACAAGTGTGCATCACCACACCTGGCTTCCCCAAAAATCTTAAGAAAGCAACTACATTTAGAACGGAAGAAGAATGGGTATACTTTAATAGTGGCCTTGCTTAAATTTCCCATAGTCATAATATCCATTGCCTTCAAAGTATTCCATATTAGACATAAATATATTAACGAATAAATTATAAATTTAAATGAAGCCTTTTTAGTGAGATGTGCTGGTACTCAACTATAATCCCAGCTACTTAGTAGGTCAAGGCAGGAGGATCAGTTCTGAAGGCAGCCTTGGCAATTTAGTGAGAACTTGTCTCATAATTTTTTTTAAAAAAGGGAGTAGGAACATAGCTCAGCACTCCCTGAGTTAAACCTCCAGGCCTGGAGGAGGGGGGGGTCTATTTTGTCAAAAGTACATGCAAAGATAGCCTGAATTGTATGTATGCTTTAAGAGAAAAAAGCAAAATTGACACAAAAAGTTTAAATTGCTAGAAGTGTCTCTTTTCCTTGGCTCCATAGCTTGTGCAAATTAAAAGGATTTCAACAGAGGATCCTAGAGTACAGCTTCCTTTTATTTAACATGCTGTGTAGGAAAAAAAAAAAAAAGTGGAAACAACCCAAAATGATGGTACATGCACACAGTGAAATAATATAGCCTTAAAATGAAGGCAAAGTCTGGCATTGGAATACAGCCTGGATGAACCTCATAAACATTATACTTACGGAAGAAGTCAAATACTGCAACTTCATTTTATGACATACACATAGTAGTGAGATTAGCACACAGGATATATAGATGTTTGTCAGAGGCTGGGGCTGAGAGGATTGGGGAGTCAATGTTTGATGGTACAGAGTTTCAGTCTGGGAACATCAAAGTTCATCAAAGTTCTGGAGACAAGCTGTCTTAGTTATTTTTCTCATTCCTGAGACAAAATAACCACCACCAAAATTGAAGAAGGAAAAGTTTATTTAGCTCACAGTTTATAGAGGTTTCAGTTCATACTTGGATGGCTCCAAGAAAGGGTGACATGGCAGACAGACATCACAGAGGAAAAACAAATCATGGTGGGCAGAAAGTCGTGAAACAGTGAAGCTGTCAAGCAGCATGCAACAAGTGACAACAGCAGCTCTCTTTCTGTCCCTTATATCCTATTCAGGCTACCTGCCCTTAGGGCAAACAGCACTCACAGCCAGAAGAGGCTTAATCATAACATCACACCATGAATCAATCCCAGCATCACACACTCAAATTATAGCTACCTCTGAAAAGCCCCACTCATGACTGCATGAGGCTTTGGGGGGACATCAAGACACAGCCATAACACAGGTAATGGCAAAACATACACAAAAGTGTATGATTAAAAACTACAAGTAAGCACTTAAAATTTGTGTTGGGGATAGTAGTGGTGCACATTTATAATCCCAGCACTTGAGAGACTGAGGCAGGAGGATCGCCACAAGGGTGAGGTAGCCTGGGCTATGTACTAAGTTCAAGGCCAGCTTGGAATACATAGTAAGAACCTGTCATAAAATAAATAAATAAATAACATAAATAAATAATCAAATGAACTAAGACTTGAAACAAGTTGTCCTGAGAAAATGGGACCCCATGGTCACCAGAAAAAAAGCAGATCCTATAGCCCAATCCAAATTAAAATGGGGCCATAAGAATTAAAAGTTCTATGAAACTCAGTTCAGGAAGGGGCAATTATCTCTACTGCTTCACACCTGTCAAAATAAAAGTACCTTGTTATGGATTTCTGCAGTCTTAATACAATGGATTCCAACCATCAAGACCCACAAAACCCATCACTGAAATGACCAATTCTACTCATTTGACAACCAGTAAATACTGGGCTTTTATAAATCTGGTTAGCACATCCTGTTCAGTCTATTTCAACAACTCACATGCAGTCTGCTTCCACACAACATACTCTTTCCAGGCCCCAACAGATCTGTTACCCTGCCCTGTCCCTTCCTGACAGCACCTTCAGCATGGGCACAGGGCGACACTGCACCAAGGGGAACTCAGACGACATGCTCATGAAGGACAGAGAACTGCTACAGATCTTTGTAGGTCTGAGGTTTCAGTGACCACACATTCCTCATCCAGTATTCAGTGCACTCTGAAGGCTCTGGGAAACAGAGGCCCTCACAGACCTGAGCCTATGCCCAGCTTCCCATTATGCTTGGGTCACAGAAATGACACCCCCTAAGTTTGGCACTGTTACTGAGGCCTCCTTAACACAAGATGAAAGTCGGGCATAGTGGTACGTACCTCTAAGCCCAGCACTTGGGAGGCTGAGGATCACAAGTTGAAAGCCAGCCTAGGAAAGTTAGCAAGACCCTGGATCAAAATAACAAGGTTCTCAGGCTAGCGTGTAGCTCAGTGGTACAGCTCTTGCATAGCACATCCAAGGCCCTGAATTCCACCTTCACCATCCCAAAAAGCAAGTAGAAAAGGCCTCTGCCAGCTCCCTTCTGACAAATACCCAAAATATAAAAGCAAATCAGAGATCTTCAGCAGTGCCTCAGGGCCACAACACAAGGACAGAACACCTCTTACTCTTTTAGCAGTTACAGGTATCATTACGATAGCTCAAATATCACTTATGCTTATAGTTCCACAAGGATTTCAAAAGCAAGAAGCTAGTCCTCCCGGCAACTTCCTATTCACGCATCGTGCTCCGGATCTAGAATGTCCCCAAAGTTTCATGTGTGCAGAGGCAGCTTTTGGGGGTGACTGGCTCACGGGTGCGCTGTGGTCACTGGTGTATTCATCCACTGCTGAATGCAGAACTCAAGGCGCTGATGGGACATCAGGTCTGGCAGAGGCAGCTCCCTGGGGCGTGACCTGGAAGGGTAAGTCTACCTCCTTCCAAACTCTCCCTCCAGGCCACTGCATTTGACTCACCCATGAACTGAAACTCCTGAAGCCACGAGCCAGTATGCACCTCACTGCCCTTTAAGTTGCAGTTGTGGGGTATTTTATCGCAGCAAAAAGAAAATGACAAAGACAATAATAATACCTAGCATCCTCTCCTGGATACTGACGTGCTGGGAGACCCTGAGCTTGTCAACCTCCATGCCTGGCGTGGTAGTGTACGCTGGTCATCTCAGCACTCAGGAAGCTGATGCAGGGGAATCACTGCAAGTTTGAGGCCAGCCTGAGCGAGACCCTGTCTCAAACAAACAGGAGAAAGAAAAGCTCAAGCCAGCATTCTCCCAGTGCTCACCGGGACGCACCGGAATCGCTAGGTCCGAGAAGCTCGAGGTCACAGCGCTGGAGTTAAGGGAACCTGACTGCGGGAGAATTCCTTCCCTTACGGAAAAGGTCACAGACTGCTGGGGGCCTTTTGAAGAAGCGAGAGCGGTTTCCCAAAGAAGTCCCAGGAAGCGCGCTCTGGACACGACAGGGACTGGCTCCTGGCAGGACCCGTAGGTATAAAGGCCGGGCAGCCGCTGGGATCCCACTGGGATGGCACACGGCCCGGTCGGAAGCCTGTGCTGTTTGTCCTCTCACCACCCCTTTAAACACCAATTCCTCAATGTCGCCCGCCTCACCAAAACTTTCTTAAAAACCAACCATAACTAAGGAAAAACGAACTTAACCCCGCAGAACCACCAGAAAAAAGACTTCGGTGCGTGGTGACGTCACTTCCGCTTTCGCGCCGGGCCGGAAGAACAGAGCCGCCAGGCTGTGACTGGCACCTCTGACCGCTTTCAGGCACACAAACTCGTTTTCTCCGCTTCTGTGCAGATGATCCTAGGGATAGAATTACAGCCGGGGCTGCTCGCAAAAACAGGGCCAGAGGCAGAGTTTGAGGTTGTGGCTTGAAGTGGGGCCACGCCCACGCGTGGTCGTGGGAGCCAGTAGGCAATGCTGACTTACTAAGCGCGAGGCGAGAGACCAAAGTACAGGGCTTTGTGAAAGGAAATAGGAGTATGTTTAGTTACCTGGGTGTAGGTAGGCAGAGAACAAAGCTATCTGCCCCCAGAGAGAAGTGTGCCCTTTTTATAAGGATGCAAAGAGGGCAGGGGAAATGTTTAACAAACATTTGTGGTTTTTCCACATTGGTTCTTGGTCATCCTCACTTGTCCCACTCCTTCTCAGAGGAGCTATCCTAACAAGGACTGCGGCGGACAGCAGTGGAGACTTACGGTTTGATGGTACACAGTTTCAGATTGGAAACATCGAAGTTGCGTAGATGGGTCATGGTAAAACTTGCACAACAGTGTGAATCCAATTAATACCTGTAAGTCAGTATTTAAAATTGGTACTAGGTGTAGTAGTGCATGCCCACAATCCCAGCACGCAGGAAGCTGAGGCAGGAGAAGCACTGACACAGTGAGTTTAAGGCCAGCTTGAATTACATAGGGAGGCCCTCAAAAAATAATTAAAAACACAAAAAGATTAAAACAGTAAATTTTACATGATATATATTTCACTATATTTTTTGAGACAATGTCTCCCTACGATGCCCAGGCTGGGCTCAAGCTTGGGATATTACTGCCTCAGCCTCCCAGACTGCTGGGATTATAGATGTGCACCACAGCACCTGAGCTTATCACAATGTCTGAGAAATAAAGGGGGTTTATTGGGTGTAGTTCATTTGGTAAAGTACTACCATGTGTGAGACCACAAAAAAGTGGGGTCTAGTATTACTTTTATGGACCAGAGACAGGGTGTAGGGTTCAAACACCAATTTGACTGGCAGGTCTAAAAAAATACTCACTAAAAAATAAAAACACCTTAAAGTGTCTGGTTTTATTACTAATATTAGGTTTACACATCAGAAATGAAAGTTTAATACAATTTCAACCAACCAGGATATAAAATGTAAGATTTTTCAGTTAGTAATAAATTAGATGCTGTATCAAGAAATTCACCATAGTAAAAAAATTTATTTGCCACTCCTCCATAGATTTAAACAATAAATAAAACACCTAATACTAAACAACTTCTCTAGGCGTTGCCAGGCATTGCTTGAACCCAGGGCCTTATGTATGGTAAGAACATATCCTACCAGAACCAATAACAAACAGAATGAATGGCCTGTTACCATGTAGATATTATCAGGCAGGCCAGACAGGGGACTGTGTACTCAGATATCACTGTGCAACAGTGGCTTCCAAGGAAAGATGGCCCTTAGATCAGAGAAGCCAATAAGCAGCTTAGGCTTATTGCCCAGGCTGGCCTCAAACTTGTGCTTCTTCTGCCTGAGCCTCAGAGTGCTGGGATTAAAAGTATGTCACCTTGCCTGGCTCCCAGGACATTTACATTTACTTTAGAAATGTAAACTAAGCCTTGTGAACCAGGTACACATCTGTAATCCTAGCACTTGAGAGGCTGAAATGAGAGGATTGCTTGAGCCCAGGAGTATGAGACCAGCCAGGGCTTATGAAGACCCCATCCAAAAAAAAAAAAAAAACAATGGTGAGGGATCTACTCTACACTGTGAGTTCTGTAAATAATGTCAGTTCTTTATATTCAATGTCACATTCCTTACTTTCATAGAAAAAGAAGTCCTACGTTTTGTTAAATTCTTTATTTTCACATGGGGTCTGTTTCCAGAGGAGTTAAATTCTAAAATATAAAAACAAAAGAACTTTTCACATAACTTCCACTCACTGAGCTGCTCTTTTATGTTGATTTCTATTATGGTTTGTGTCTGAATTTATCCCCAAAGCCTCATGCATTCATGGGGGCATTCTTTCCCAAGGCAGCTGAATCTAGCATTTGATTGATTGTGGAGTGTTGGAATTATGGGTGTGAGTGCCATAACCACCCTCAGGTGGGTAGCCTACATACAATATAAGGGACAGAAAGTCATCTATCATGATTCTTTTTTCTTCTTGCTTTTGTCTATAACCACATAAACTGCTGCTCCTCTGCAGCACTGCCCTGCCTGGGAGCCAGCTGATTATAGACTGAAACATCCGCAAACTGTAAGCTAAATAAACCTTTCCTTCCTTACTATTGGGCATTGGGCATTTTGTCTCACCAACAAGAGAAAAGTAACCAAGACAATTTCCTACCTCGTTCCAATCAACTGAAACTAAATGAAGATTTTCCCACATTCCCTATAACCTTAACTCTTCTCTGAACACTGGGTTCATATCAAAATATCATGGATCATGGAAAATCTAAAGCTTTTCCCACATTCTTTACCATATTAGTTCCCAGGGTTCTCATAATAAAATGGCATAGGCTGAATGCCTTTAAAAAAAAAAAAAGAATTTTATTGGCTTTCACTTCTAGAGTTTGAAAGTTCAATATCAAGTTTTGGGCAGGGCTGGGTTCTGTTCCAGGCTTCTATCCTTGGTTTGCAAATAGTCACCTTTTGGAATCTTCACGTAGGTATTCTTTAAGTGTGACCTTCCTTCCATTTTTCTCTTTTTTCCCCTGAGAAATGGGGATTTAACCCAGGCCCTTTTTAGCAAACTAGATCCTCAAACTTTTTTTTTCTCTTTTTTAAGACACAGTCTTACTAAATTGCCCAGGCTAGGCTCCTAATTCTGACCCTCCTGTCTCAAACTGTCAAGATGAAGATTTTATACGCATGTACCACCATATTTGAATTCACCTTCTCTTCTCACAGGGTCATTGGGAATGTTACATTAAGGATTGACTATCAGTTCCATTTTTTCAGTCTCATTTTAATGATATGTTCGAAGTTCAAGTACTCTTACACTGTGAAAAAGTAGGGGTTTGGGCTTCAAAATATGAACTGAAGGGGGAAACACACTATTTAAATCATAAACTTTCTCTTCATTGTGAGCTTATATATGCATTTTGAGGTTTCTGGAATTTCCCAGATTCTCTACATTCATACAGCCTCCCTCCAGCACAATTTCTGATGAGCCTTTACAATATAGCAGATCTTCTTCATATCACCAACTGACATAGAATCTGCTTTATGAACTCTTACATGTTTGTTAAGACCTGAGATAGGAGTAAAGATGTTCCTAAATATCTTACATTTGTAGATTTTTCCCCAGAGTTCATTTGAGACTTCAAAGTGAATAGGACACCTGTAAGCTTTACCATATCTCTTACTATTATAGATTCTCTTCGGTATGCTTCTGTTCATGATTGGGAAAGGAACTTAGACAACTGAGGGTTTTTCCACACTCCATACATTCATAGGGCTTCTCTGCAGTGTGAGTTCTTTCATATAACTGAAATGAATTGGAGTAGCTCAAGGATTTCCCACACTGTTTACATGCACAGGTATTTCTCCAGTGTGAATTTGCATGTGAAGGGTAATGCATGTGGGAAACTTAAAGGCTTTCCCACACTACAGACATGTATGGTTTTTTAGCAATGTGAGTTCGAATATGATAATTCAGACTGGAGGAATGTGTAAATGCTTTTCCACATTCCTTGCACTCAAAGGGCTTCTCTCCAGTGTGAATCCTCAGATGTTTACTAAGATTTGAGGAAATAGCAAATGCTTTCCCACATTTGACACATTCAAAAGGCTTCTCCCCGGTGTGAGTTCTCATGTGTTCATTAAGGCGGGAGGATCTGACAAAGGCTTTCCCACATGCTTTACACTCATAGGGCCTCTCTCCAGTGTGGATGCGGACATGTTTGGTAAGGTTTGAGTTCTGAATGAAAGCTTTCCCACAATACTTACATTTGAAGGGTTTTATCCCAGTGTGAATTCGAACATGATCACGAAGGCACAAGGAGGTTCTAAAGGATTTCCCACACACCTTACATTCAAAGGGTTTCTCCACCGTGTGATTTTTCATATGTTCAGTTAATTGAGAAGAGGTTGTAAAGACAGTCCTGCATTCCTTACACTCGTAGGGGTTGGCTGCACTGTGGGTACCCATGTGAATATTAAGGAAGGCAGAATATGTGAAGCCTTTTCCACATTCCTTACCCTTGTAGGGTTTTTCTGCATTGTGAGTTTGCATTAGCACATCAAGGCTATTGGAGTGAAGAAAATCTATCCCACATTCCTTTTGTTCATGGAGTTTGTTTCCACTGTGTATTCTGCTATCAGTCTGAAAGTCTGACTGATTAACAAATGCTTCCCCACAGTCACTGTCTTCAAAGGGTTTGTCCTGAGTGCACCTTCGTGAGTAAAGGACAGTTTGAGGCTGGCTGATGGTGGGCTCACACTGATTTGACATAGAAAGTTTCTCTCCAGTAGAGATTTCCTTCTGCAAAGAAAGGATGTCTGCTCCATACTGATTACACTCAGAAGTGCTCCCTGTATTTTGAGTTCCCATATGTGACTTTAGGCATACGTGTCCACTGATGAAGTCTCTACAGGGCTTGCAATCACTGAGTTCTGCTCCATTGTGACTTCCTTCCTATTAATATAAAAGGATGAACACTGATTAAAAGATTTTTCAGATTCATTAAAAGACTCCATGCATCCAAAACAAAAACATTCTTATGATTATCCCAATGTGACCATTTGTATTACATATATACAGCCCCTGTTGGTTTATAGTTTTGAGTCCTGCTGTGTTGCTCAGGATAACCTCAAACTCCTGGAGTCAGCGTCCCAAGTAACTAGGACTGCAAGCATTGTTAGGGCTTGTATAACGATGTACCCACCAAAAGCCTCATGTGGTCACAGGTGGAGCTTTATGGAAGTGGTTGAATCTAGGGTATGTGATGCTGGGATTAAGGGTGTAATACTGGGATTAAGGGTTGTGTTTACTACATTAGTCCACTGATTGCTTTTGCATAATTCTGGATGTGGATAATGGGAAGGGTCACCCTGGGTATGGGTGGCACCACCCCAAACGCAGGTAGCCAGGAAAGCATAAAAGGGAGAGGAAGGCTGCTGCTGCTGCTGCTTTACTACTTGCTGCTTTGCTACATTCTGTCTGCCATGAATAGTTTCTCCTTTGTGATTCCCCTCTGCAATGTCACCTTGCCTTGGAGCCAGCCAACTATGAACTAAAACTGAAAACTATGAACTAAATAATCTTTTCTTCCTTTAACTTGTAGGTGTCAGGTATTTTGTCCTGGCAACAAAGAAAAGTAAATAAAACAGGCATAAGTCACCACATCTGGTTTGTTGATTTCTTCAAAGTACAATGATGATGAAGATAGTTAAGATAGTTATACTACTGATTTCTTCGAGTTCACTGAAGAGAAATGTTTATGCTAGTATTGTTGGGACAATTAAATGCAGATATCTTGTACTCTGAGTACTTCTGATTTGAAGATAACAATATAAAACATGTATACCATTGTTACCCCCTAATTGTCGTGTTTTGAAATACTGGGGTTTTTTTTCCTGCTCAAAATAAAATAGATTTGGAAAAAAAATAGAATGATGGAAGGCTTTGCTATGAGCTCTGCCACCTACTTTGATTTTAAAAGATTTCTGTAGCGTTCCAAAAAAATCTTTTTAAAACTACCTAGTTACATATCTGGGAATATGTATTCATGGGAAGTCACAAGCAACAAGCTTAAAGCTTGGTGGCTCTCCAAATTCATCAGATTACAGGCTTCTCTCCAAAACTTCTACTCTCTCTCATTTTTCAAGACAACTTCTCTCAAATGTCTCTCACTATTCTGATTTACTTTCACAGAATTCCGAATCTTTTCTGAATGTGGAAAATAAATATCCTGCCTGGGCAGAGTGGCACACACTTTTTAATTACAGCACTAAGGAGGTTGAGGTAGGAGGATGCCCATGAGTTCTAAGTCAGCGTTGGCTATATAATGAGTACAAGGCCTCTTGAATTACAGAGTAAGACCCTATCTCAAAAATAAATAAATAAGACAAAGGAAACAAAAGGAAAGGAAGAAAAAATATCCTTGTGAGTCTTACCATGAATATCTCCCTGCAGGTTTGTCCCCTCGGAAAATCCTGCTGCAATGCTGACCCTTTGGTTTTAAGTCCCACGTTCCATTCTGCAGTCAAAGAGAAAAAGAAATGTAATGGTTTTGGAGACAGAAAGATGGCAGTAGAAGGAGGAAATGAAAATGACGGAGCATTTCTATTTTCACGTTAAACATGGCTTTAAAAAAAGAATCAACATTATTTAGAGAGAACAATTCATACTCATATGGTGAGATCAATTTTACATGTCTATATCTGTTAACGTTAACAACCATTTTGAAGATAACGATACGCAATATTGCAACCATTATCAAGTTTCCATCATCCTGTTTTGTAAACCTGTAATGTTACTGTTGTGCATTTACCCTAGTCGTTTGTCTCTTTTGCTTTTTGTCTTATATGTGTGTTTTTTCTTTCTCTTAAATAAAAAAAAAAAAAAAAAAAGAAATCATCAAGATAGGCATGGCAGCAAACACCTCTACTCCCAACACTTGGTAGGCTGAGGCAAGAGGATCACCATGAATTCAAGGCAAGCCTGGATTTCATAGGCAGATACTGTTTCAAAAAGCAAAAAACACAAACAAAAAATAAGCAGCAGCAAAGGTAAGGACACAGGTTCAGAATTGTAGGTAATTTCTAAAATATAGATTCTCTGGAAACTAAAACTAGTGGTAAAGACAAATGACATTACCATAAAAGGCAATGGAAATACAGGTTGAGACATACATCGAAAATATGAGCCAAAAGAAGGAACACAATGGCCTATACTGTGAGATCCCATGAAAGAGCAGACAGAAAGCAAAACCATACAGAGAGTTGAAGTCTTCCTAACTTCTCAGGAAAATGACCTGAAGATGCCTCATTATAAACAGTGAACTTGCTAGAGACTCATTCTCCAGGAACACTCACCTTGAAGAGCTCTTCCCTGCCCTGTCCTTAACTCTTCTTGTTCCAACCAAGAGATGAGGCTGGGTTTGAGGAGCTCACATCCTGTAGGTGAAGAAAGAGACAGTCATAGAGTGGAGATGATGGGTCTACCCCAGATTCAGGAAATAATCATTCTGATAAGAGTAATGAAATAATTTTAGGAAACATGCAAATATCCCCTCTGCCTTACTCCCAAAATATTGGTGTCTCTGACCACTGACACAGAAACCCAGGTTTATGTTCACATTTACAAAACATTAAGACTTTTATATGAGTAGAAAATAAAGTAGATATTGCCAGGCATGGTGGCGCACGCCTTTAATCCCAGCACTCAGGAGGCTGATGCAGGAGGATCGCTGTGAGTTCGAGACCAGCCTGGGCTACAAAGTGAGTTCAAGGCCAGCCTGAACTGCATAGTGAGACCCTGTCTCAAAAAATAGGGCGAGGGATTTAGCTCAGTGGTCTAAGCACCTGCCTAGCAGGCATGAGGTTGTTTGATCTCCAGTACCAAACAATAAAAAATTAAAAAATAATAATAATAAAGTATATGAAACAGACACTTTCATTTTCATGGGGGAAATGAGTATTCCTGTGAATTTCTTTTGTGTGTGTGTGTGTGTGTGTGTGTGTGTGTGTGTGTGATGCTAGAAATGCAATGCAAGGTCTTGACCTGGTAGGAAAGCACTCTACCTCTGAGATGTACACCCAGCCTGTACAATTGTGATTCAGAAACAATATAGTGCTTTAGATTCGTCTGGAGAGCTTGCAGAACACCGATGACAGTGCTCCATCAGTATGCCAAAGATGGAGACTGAGAATGTATATGTCAGACAGTGATAGTGATGTGATGTTCTTGATTTCAGTTCTCATTTTGAGAACCATGTGTGTAGATTAAAGCCTGTCATGGCAGGGGCTATATCACCATTATTCCTCACCACATCCACAGGTGGTATCACTGATCCTGCAGCGCACTAAGCACTCAGCATAATTTGTTCCCTAAGAGTCTACAAGGCCTAACGGCAGTCTTACCCACAGAAGCCAAGTTCTGGTAACTCTCCAGCATCACGTCAATGTACAGCTTTCTCTGAGTTGGGTCCAGCAAAGTCCACTCCTCCAGGGTGAAGTCCACAGCCACATCCCTAAAGCTCACTGGCTCCTGTATTATTGTACACAGGCTGGTTTGAGCCAAAAACACAACCACCCATGTTCACAGGAAAATGAGGTGGCTGTATAGGGTTGTGAGGTGCCCCACTGTCTAGCCCAGAGTTCAGTGGTCCAAGGGACTCTTCCCTCTGTCCACACTCATTTACTGTGGATCTCCTCTGGTCACGTGGATTTAATGGACCTTCTTGCACATCATCTTATCACAGTGCAATCATAGCAGATGCTCATCTGATTTTCCCCTCTGGAAGCACACTCTACAGCACACTGCAGATGTCTGGTAATTGTGAGGAATGAATAAATTCTTGAGCCAAAAGATACTTTCACATTCCTCACCACCTGCCAGAATGCTCAGCAAGATTAGAAACATGCAGTCAGCACCATGAGGGACAACTGATTAGTAAACATGAACTACTACAAAAGGCATTCAAAGCAATCCCTCACCAGTGTAAGTGGCTCCTCTCACTGGGGAAATTCAACTAGAGACTCAGTTCTTGAGTGAAGCTTTAGAAAGGTCTGGGAGGCCGGGTGTGGTAGGGCACACCTGTAGTCCTAGCTACTCAGGTGGCAAAGGTAGGAGGAAAGATTTGACTCCAGGAGTCCAAGACCAGCCTGCACAGAGCAGCAAGACTTTGTGTCTTTGAAATATAGGCAGATAGGTAGATGAGGGAACAGAGAGAGGAAGACACAGAAAGACAGAAGTAGAGAGATGCTGGCAGTGGTGGCACATGTCTATAATCACAACACTTGGAGGCTGAGACAGGATGATCACCCTGGGCTACACAATGACTTCAATGTCAATATGAACTATATAGCAAAATTCTCTGTCAAAGACAGTAATAACAGATAGATGATAGGATGATAGCAAGACCCCATTGCTTTTATAAACAGATAGATAGATGATAGATACATACATGCATATATAGATGCTGTGGAAATGATTCTGAATACAAGGAAGTATATCCCCATAGTGGATGCAAATCTATGGTTTTGTAGATCTATGTCAGCATACCTGATACCAATTTGAAAGACAGACAGTCATCATCTTTTTGGACTCTGTCTTTTCTTCATGAAGGTAAATTGAGTCCATCTAAAAAAGACTTCATGGAAGAGAACACATGAGAAGCCAGAGTACACCATACATAATACCACATTCACATGTCTGGAAGTTACTCCATGCTAATCCACAACTCCCACGTATATTAGGCTAAAGATATAGCCTAGTAATACAGTGCTTGCCCAGCATACAGAAAACCCTCGTTTCAACCCCCAGCACCACAAAACAAAACAAAAAACTAAACCAACAAAAAAACAAGTCCCCACACATCCTTGTACACTCAAGAAAACTCCCACAAATACTTTACTCTCCTGAGATGCCAGAGCACCTGCCTCACACAGAGCCAGAAAAGGAGACTGTGTGCCATGCTGGCCACTAGGAAAAAGGTCACAGTCTTGTGATACGTGAGGGAAGTTAAGCCCTGGGTAAATATGCCTGTGTATCCATGGAGATAAAAGCTCATGAAACCTAGTTAGGTACCACATCACTTCTGCACATCCTAACTGAACCAGCAGCCTGGCTGCCTGCACCCAGGCCTCTAAACTCCATATTGTGCTTTAGGGAGAACCTAACGCAAGTCTCTGGAAAGTCATGATGGACTCACCATGGCTACCACACTCACTGTGAGGCTGATGGAGCTGTGCGCTTGAACATGCCTTTCCTTGACCCAAGGTTCCTTCAGGACAGTTTCTGAAGCTCCATGGAAGTGGCAGTCCCCAATCCTCTTCATTCAAGGTTGACTGCTGTTCACATCAGTATAAATCAACATGATCAATTATTAATCCAACATCAATATACAGATAATGTATATGGCAATCACTGAAACTGCCTGACAATCATATTAGAAATATCAATCGCCATTTACTGAGAACCAGAAGGTGTCAAAAGTTGTACTAGGAGCGTTATAGACACAAGTGCACCTAACTTGTTCCTATAGCTTGAACCAGTGGAACATGTGTGGCCCTTCAGGCAGCCTGTTCCACCCAATGGGGCTATCCTGTGTCATTTAATGAGACAGGCATACATGTACCACCAGTGTTTCTGAACTGCCTGGCCACATGATATATGAATTACAGTCACTTTAATCATTGTAATGACCCTGAAAAAGAAATGTCATTATGCCTAATGGGCACTGGAAAAGCCTAGATTCAGAGATCATTAGTAATCAGTCCGATTTTACCTAGTTGGAAGGTAATGAATGAAGATTTGAACACAGTTATATTCATCACTAATACCTGCTCTACCATGGTGGATGTTACAGAATGAATATTCCTTACCTAGTGCCTGGTCTGTTACAGTTGATTTGCAAGTAGAGGACTGTTTGTCTGAAATGCTTTGTGATTTAAAAAAAAGAAGAGGGATTTAGCTCAGTGGCCTAAGCGCCTGCCTGGCAGGTGCAAGGTTGTGAGTTCGATCCCCGGTACCGGAAAAAAAAAAAAAGTATTTCAGTTTTCAGAGATTTTGAGGTTCTGGAATATTTGCATAAACTTTCCCTGGTTCAACAATGATTTCAAAAAGCTTTGGACAACCAGGCATGGTGGGACATGCCTTCAGCACTCAGGAGGCTGAAACGGGAAGATGGCCAGGAGTTTTAGGCCAGCCCTGGCTACACAGTGAACTCAAGGCCAGCCTCAACTACATAGCAAGACCTGTGTCCAAAAAAGGTTTTGGAGTTCAGAGCATTTTGAAATTGAGATTTTCAGATTACAGATGCTCAGCCTATACTTCTCAATGTGACCAAAGGTGGGTTTAAATCTGAATTATACAACATGAGTGTCACGAGGCATGTGTATTACTGAAGCTAGGACACCGTAACAGTAACACCCTTAGTAAAAAAAAAAAAAAGAAAGAAAAGAAAAAGAAAAAGACTAATGCCAATCCTTGGGACATCCAGTAACAGGTGGCCTAAGCCTCTCATCATGAACTGGGTGGTGTCTCACCCACCAAGCTGTAAAGTCTAGGCATATGCAAAAGCAATCTGTCATCAAACAGAGATAGTAGAAAAGACACTGGAGCTGAGACAGGAGGTGTCAATCAACTGGTTGGCTTGCTCCCAAATTGCCAAAGGACAATGAATCCTGACATACAAGTGAGACAAGCATGAAGTGTACAAACACTCAATGATTCTATGATGCATAGAAGGGGTTAATGGAAGTCAGATGCACGGGTGGACACCTGTAATTCTAGCTATTCTGAATGTAGAAGCAAAAGGATCAGAAGTTAGAGCCCAGCTTGAGCAACTTGGTGAGACCCTGTTGTAGTCAGAGGTTGCACAGAGAACAATACATGCAGGACACAGAATTTATAATATTATTTTATGATGGTCACCGAGAGTTAAATACAAGAAAGTGCAGGAAATCTGTCCACAACACTAAAGACTTAGAAAAACCAGCCGAGGGCCTGGATCTCACAGCAGTGTCCTGCATGAGTCCAGCTGAAGACCTAGAGCCCATGACAATGCCTCCCACAAGTCTAACCTAGAGCCCAAGACTCATGCAAGTCTGTTTTTTGGATATGCGCTAGGAAGGCCCAAAGGTCAGCAGTAGAAGCTAGAAAGTCTATGCCAGAGGGGTGAAGGATCTGTGTCAGTAGCCTGAGGGTCCTAGACTGCAGCCAAGAAATGCAGCTCAAAATAAGTACCAGGGCTCCCCTGAAAAGTACCACAGTTGTCCTCAGCGATAATGAGGTCTCGAGCTCCTCTGACATTGAGAACAGCTGAGTACATATCAGGAAGCCACCATGACAAACTTCTCCTGGAGATTAAACAGCACATACCTTCCCCTCCAGAGCTAAGAAGCAATGCTCAAAGTAAGGACCAGAACACCCCCAAAATGAACCACAGCCATTCTCAGTGACAAGGTTCCAAGCTCCTCCAATGATAATGGCCAAATTCATATCACGGAAGCCAGTATGACAAGCTCCTCCAGGAGAACCAACAGCTCCAAACCACAACACTTACGAGAACCCACAACACTATACTCTTCCTCTCCAAATCTCCTTATATGCTGGCAACTTTCCTCAGGTGGGCCATCTACACTCAGCATCATGCTGATTTAATTCAGAAGGTGTTAAGTTGACCACTATTTTTTAATCCATGACAGACCCTGTCTCAAAATAAAAAATGAAAAGTGCCAGCAATGTAGCTCAGTGCAAAAGCCCTGGACTCAATCTCCAGTGCAACAACCACCAAAACAAAACTAAACAAAAAGGTAGTAAACCATCGATATCAACTATAACCTCAATATCCTTTACACAAACAAGAAATGCAGCTATTTTGTCTATTTTCTCTTTGCTTGGTAAATGTATGGGTTTTGTCACATGCATGCATTTATTTACATAAACTAACCAAGCAGTTCTAATTGCTTTCCAGTCTGTTTTACGTGTCATTGGCAGCTACATGTCTTTGGGTGAAAATATTTGTTAAGAATGCAACTAATATTAAGGAGCAATTAAGAGTCTTCAATGGTGATAGGGTGATCATCAGGAGGGGGCATCTTGTCACTACACAGAAAGCTAAGCACCTCTTCTTACACTTTAAAATACAGTTATTCCACTATTATGAGGAAATTCAAACATGTGCACAGTCAGAGTGGACTGCACCAGGCACCAACTTATTCATCTTGTTCTAATTTCACCTTCAATACCTGCTATGGAATAAAAGACCATACTCATTGTTAACATTATATGTCTATTAACAGAATACTAAGCTTTGTGTGCAGACATGTGTCATGATGCTTTTTAATGTAACTGCTGCCTCCACGGACTTTTTCAAGCCAGACATAAAGCTATCTGAAACTCAGTGGTATCTGATCACCCCAATCTAGTTCAAGCTTCCCCTCCCCATGTGGCCATTTGCAACCCACCCCACTTGTTCCTCATCCACTGACAAAAAAAAAACCCAACATCTGCAGAAGCTGACTGCATTCAACCTAATGGTCCAAACCACAGGTGTGTAAGTCCCTTACCCCCTGGTGTTTTCATTTCTTATTTTTCAGACAGGGTCTCATTGTGCTGCCTGGATTGTTCTTGAACTGTTGAACTCAAGGCACCCTCCTGCCTCAGCCTCCTGAGTATTTGAGACTATAGGCAAAGCCTACTGGGCCTGGCTACCCTGGTGTCTCTGGTGACTAAGGAATTGCAGAAGCCCAGTGGAAAAGCCTGAGGGTCAAGACCCAGGGGCCTCACTGAAGGCACCATGCTAAACACCCCTCTCTGGCTCATTCTTGACCTGAGGCTGAGCACCTTGCTATGTCCAGACTTCTCTCTCATCTTGGGAACTGTAGATGCTGTGGTCTATGCCCGCCTGTCCCTCAAGTGCCTCATGCACTCAAAGGTGGAAGGTGATTGGATTTGGTGGGCTACAGCTGACCTGCTATTAGGAGGGGGTCTGTTGGGAGAGGCGGGTCACCAGCAGCATGGCCCGAAAGGGTTTCTCTCCCTCTCTGGCTGCTCCCTTCATCTCTCTCTCTGCTTCCTGATCACCAAGCTGAGCAGCTCTTCCCTGCCCATGCCTTCCAGCCCACTACGACTGGAAATTTGAGCCAAAATAAACCTCATCTCCTCTTCATTTGTGGGATTTTGTCCAGCAGTGAAAGACATAGTTAAGAAAGTAAGTACAGTAAATGTCTCTGTTCTTTGATGTGTTTATCGTGCTGTCTCCCCTGGGTCTCCACTGGCCAACACACCAGAAGGGAAGTCTCCTCCCTGACTGGGTAGGGTTGGAATTCACAGGCACTTTCTGCAGGGAGACCTCTAGGCCAAAATGGAACAAAATACAATTGGTATTCCAGAGCAGGCAGGGTTTGTGATCACATTCATGAGCGACCTGACAAAATGCATTTAGACTGCCCTTGGCTTCCTGCAGGCCTTCCACGTAGCCAGCAGCATCAAGGATGCTCACTGCTAGCCCAGGATTACTTTGTGGCTGAAGACACAGAACAAGGGGGAAAAACTGAAGGTAAATGAGATTTTAAATTAATATTTAAAATGTACCAATTGCCAGGCATGGTGGTACACGCCTGTAATCCTTACACTCAGGAGGCTGAGACAGGAGTTTTCAGGTAGCCTGGTGTCTTGGTTACTTATCCTCATTGCTGAGACAAACCACCTGATGCCCAAAATGAGGGAAGGAAAGGTTTATTTCTTACAGTTCTTGGAGGTTTCAGTCCATACTCAGCTGGACTGACACTCCAAAGCAGTGTGGCATGGGGGGGCAGCCATTCATGGCAGCCGCAAAACAGCAAGGCGCAGACTGGCAAGAGGGAGAAGACATTCCTTCTTCCCGCCCTTACACTGTATGTCGGTTCCACCCCTGGGCAGGTGCCGCACTCATACCATCAATCCTAGCACCAGACAACAAACCAATCACGAATGCTAGACTCAGCTGCGTCCATGCTATGATTACATGAGACTTGGCAGGGCCACAGGAACATAAACCATAACACCTGGCTATGCAGTAAGTTCAAAGCCAGCCCTGGAATATATACTAAGAACCTGTCTCAAAAAAAACAAAAATAAAATAAATTAATAAATTTAACAAACAAATAAACTACAACTTTGAACAAGTTGTCTTGAGAAAATGGGACCCCATGGGCCCCAGAAAAAAGCAGTTCCTAAGGCCAATCCAAATAAAAATAGAGCTATAAAAATTAAAACTTCCGTGAAAGTCAGTTCAGGAAGTGGTGATTATCTCCACTGATTCACATCTTTCAGCTGAATTTTCCCTGCTTTTAAATCTAAAAATAAAACTACCTTGTTATGGATTCCTACAATCTTTTATTTTTATTTATTTATTTGGGTACCAGGGATTGAACTCACAACCTCGCACCTGCCAGGCAGGCACTTATGCCACTGAGCTAAATCCCCAGCGGATTCCTACAATCTTAATATGATGAATTCCAACCATCAAGACCCACAAAACCCATCATTGAAATGACCAGTTCTACCCATGACAACCAGTAAATGCTGGGCTTTTATAAATCTGGTTAACACATCCTAGTCAGGGCTGATTTCAACACTGCTCAATGCAGACTGTTTCCACACAATATACACTTTCCAGACCCCAACAGATCTGTCACCCTGCCCTGTCCCTTCCTGACAGCACCTTCAGCACGAGCACAGGGTGACACTGCACCAAGGGGGACTCAGCCAACATGCTCACGAAGGACATAGGACTGCTGCGCATTTTCGTATGTCTCAGGTTCCAGTGATCATACATTCCTCATCAAGCATTTTACATCCAAACTAAAACCATGTGGCCCTCTGGTCAGTGCCTGCCAAGAGAACCTTTCCTGACAAGAGGCTCTGCCAGTGCATGCCAAAGGCTCTGGGAAACAGAGGCCCTCACAGACCCGATCCTATGACCAGCTCCCCATTATGCTCAGGTCACAGAAATGACACCCCACAAGTTTGGCACTGCTACTGAGGCCTCCTTAACACCAGATGGAAGCCGGGCATGGTGGTGCACACCTGTAATCCCAGCACTCAGGAGGCTGAGGCAGTAGGATTGCTAGGAATTTGAGGACAGCCTGGTCTACACAGTGAGTTCAAGGCCAACCAGAACTACATGAGAAACTCTGTTTCATAAAACAAACAAACAAACAAATCAAGCAGCCTTGAAAATATATTGTGAGGTTTTAGGGGATGGAGTCTATTTTCATAAATTTAAGTTGCAAGAGGCAGGTTACTAACTGGGTCTACACAATGAGGGCCTGTTTAAAAAACAAGAAAAGAAAAGAAAAGAAAAAACAGAAGAAAAACAATAATGAATGAAATGGTTTCAAAGAGACTGAAAGGCATAAACAATGGCAATAGATAAAACATGAATATACAAACTGGGCATGGTGGCACACATTTGTAATCCCTGCAGTCAGGAGGCTAAGACAGGAGGATCACACAAATTCAAGGCTAGCCTGGGCTGCATAATGAATTCAAGGCCAACCTGAACTACATAGTGAAACTGTCTCAGCAGAAAGATAGACAGACAAAAAGAAAGAAAGAGACAGACAAAAGAAAAGAAAAAAAGAAAAGGAAAAGAAAGAAAACCATGAACATACAGTATCAGAATCAAAAACAACCGTATTTTGGGAAAAGGTGCAGAATATTACCCTTTCACATCGGTTACACATTAATAATTTTTAATTTTCTTGATTCAAACATCTGGCCTACAAACGTTTATATTCACACACAAAACACGCACACCCTACACGAGTATCTTTATCTTTTTACCTGATTGAAAAACAAAAAACGGACGGGCAAAGAGAAAAGCAATTTGTCATGAAACGTTTGACTGAAAAAACAGGAGGAAAGAGACAGGCGTGGTGTCCTACGCTGGTCATCTCAGCACTCGAGAGGCTGATGCAGGAGAATCACTGCAAGCTTGAGGCCAGCCTGGGCTACAGAGCGAGACCCTGTCTCAAACGAACAGGAGAAAGAAGAGCTCTCAAACCAGTTTTCTCCCAGTGCTCACCGAGACGCACCGGAATCGCGAGGTCCATGAACAACGAGATTACAGCGCTGAAGTCCAGGGAACTTGACTGGGGGAGAATTCCTTTCCCTAGGAAAAAAGTTCACAGACTCTACGGAGCCTTTTGAAGACGCAAGGGCCGTTTCCCAGAGTCCCATGAAGCGCGCTCTGGACACGACGGGAATTGGCTCCTGGCAGGACCCGTAGGCGTAAAGGCCGAGTGGCCTCTCAGATCCCGCTGGGGGCGGGGGGCGCACGGCGTGGTCGGAACCCCTACCTTAAGTGCCTCACCAATCCTTTTACCATCAATTCCTCCACCTCGCCCAAACTCACCAAAACTGGCATAAAACTGCTACGGCAAGCAGGAACACCGAAATAACACCCTGGATTCGGAGGCAGATTTATTTAACGTCGGAGAGGCGTTAAATCTGACGGGGAAATCAATTGTCCCGCAAAATGTCAGGCCCCGAAAGCTCAGGGAGTGAGGTTTTTATGGGGTTGGTTGCAAAGTGGAAGTATAGAGGCTGAGTACTTGGCTGTCTTTGATTGGTTTTTACCGTGTGCATCATAGTGACTAGCTGTGCATCACAGTGACCAGGCGTTTCTAAGAAACCGAAGCAGCTGGAACTGGAACAGGAACTATCACCTGGGCAACTTAAGTATACAGGCTGGGGGGATGGGGGTGGATTTTCTGCTACAAAACCAATCACAACTAAGGAAAAACGAATTTGATCGAGCAGAGCCACCGCCAGAAAAACGTCGGCGAGTGGTGACGTCACTTCCGCTTTTTGCCTGACCGCAAAAAACAGAGCCGCGAGGCTCTGACTCTGGCACCTAGGAACGCTTGCAAGTACAGAAGTTCCAGTTTTCTCGCGTGGGTGCAGATGGGCCGGGGCTGGACGCAGATACAGGGCCAGAGGCCAAGGTTGAGCTTGGAACTAGGCATGGGGGTCGTGCCTTGAGGTGGGGCCAGGCCCATGCGTGATTTCCTGGGTCGTGGAAGCCAGTAGGCAAGGGTGGAGGTGGGGACTTGAGCACTGGGTGTTCCCTGGTTTTTTTGTTTTTATTTTTTAATTATTTATTTATTTACTTATTTTTGCGGTGCTGGGGATTGCAAGTGTAGCCAAGATTTGTACTGAACTACATACCCTCTCTGTTTTGTTTTTGTTTTTGTTTTTTCTAGGGTCTGGCAAAGTTGCTGAATACAACCTTGCATCCTCCTGTTTCAGCCTTCCAGAGTGTCTCAAAACCTTTTATACCAATTTCCCATCCCTCCGCGTTCCTGAAGCCCTTAGAGTGATTCTCCCCTGGTGATAAACATGGGAATCCATGAAATAGTCTCATTTTTATCTGTTGAATCTGCTCAGTCTTTAGATCGTTATTTCCTTATCCTCTAATACTGTAGTTCACTCCTGTAGGTTTTCAACGTATCCTGTCCTTCCTCTCATTCTGCTGCTAACGATGGAACCAGAGCCCTGTGTGTGCTGAGCAAGTGCTCCACCAATCAGCTATATCCCCAGCTCTGGGTACTTTTGTAAATTTGTACTTTTTTCCTCAAAAATGCGTTTGTTTTCGTTTCTCAGATCTTACCATAAATTCTAGGGTCTCCCATTGTTGTAAAATACCAGTGATATGCAGGAATGATTGTCAAAAGTTTCCCTGGCAATGATTTTTGCTATGGTTTCCAGTAAGTAGCTTTTGTGGAGTTGTTTTGAACACTGAATTAACAACACAGTGTGTCAAAATTGATCTTTGAATACTGTGATAATGTTTTTATGGAGTTGATAAATACTTTGCTGTTAAATTTTCATTATTTTGTTTTGTTTTGTTTTGCTTTGTAGAGTGGGGGATCCAACATAGGGCCTCACACATGCAGGGTAAATACTCCACCACTGACCGCTATACAAAATATTTTACTTTTATATGACCAAAAGAATTTCTTTTAAAAAATAATTTCTAGATGCCCTGCCTTACGTTAAAAAGTTCCCATAAACTATAGATTACCTAACAAATTTCCCACTTTTCGCCTACTGTATATTAACTCTTTTTAAGACATGTAAAATGTCCTTCTACCTGGAATGTGTTTTTGCATGTGGTTCAGGGTAATGCCATTCCTCTGTGAAATGGTCACTTGGGGCTGGGAGTGTCCTTCAGTGGTAGAGCATTTGCCTTGCAGATATGAAGCATTGTCTTTTGTCAGCAGCACTGCAAAATTAAAAACTAAAACAAAAATTCACATTTTTAAAAAATGGCCAATTATTGTAGTACCATTTCTTGACAAATTGTCCCTAACTTGCTGACTTAAATTTTCTTCATTAAACTG
Organism: Dasyprocta punctata; assembly: GCA_004363535.1. Lineage (NCBI taxonomy): Eukaryota > Metazoa > Chordata > Mammalia > Rodentia > Dasyproctidae > Dasyprocta > Dasyprocta punctata. Next base: position 41,811 of record RJWM01008248.1, on the reverse strand, counting down.
CAGGATATCTGAATCAGTGCCTAGACTCCATGTACCAGTAATGCTTATTTATGCCAATATTGTATTCTTTTTATTCCAATGTTTTGTTTTGTTTTTGTTGGTTCCGGGGATCGAACTCACAACCTCACACCGCCAAAGAGGCACTTAAGCCACTGAGCCAAACTCCTGTCCCTATTTTTCTCAAGGTAGGATCTCACTATGTAGTTCAGGCTGGCCTTGCTCACATTGTAGCCCAAGCCAGCCTCAAACTCACAGCGCTCCACATACCTCAGCCTCCCAAGTACTGGGATTAAAGATGTGTGCCACCACACCCAGCTATTCCAATGGTTTTATGTGAGCTTTAAACTTGATTGTTCTATGTGACTATACTGTATGCTTGGTAGACATTAAACTTTCATGTTCCCTATTATGTAAGTGCCACCATGATTTTCACTACTGTTTCATGTTGGTCCAGCTTTATTGAGATATAGTTCACATAAAACACACTTCATCCACTTTTAGTACATTCAGTGTCATGCAACCATCATAATTTTATAGCTTTTCTTAACTCCAGAAAAATGCTGTGGATGTATGAACCCTCCATACCTATTCTCTTAATCTCAAGGCAAACATAAATCTACTTTATTATCTCTACAGATTTACCTTTTATGGACATTTCATATGAATAAAATCAGACAGTATTTTGTGAATAGATTTTTTTCACTTAGCATGTTTTTGAGAGTTCATTTGTGTTATAACATGTCTTTATAGCTAAATGGTGTTATTTTACAAATTATACCATGTTTTATTCATCAGTACATGGACATCTGGGCTGTCTTAATTTTCGAGATACTATGAGTAATTACACATTGGGGGAGGAAAGGAAGGGAAAAGATTTAAAGGGAAAAAAAGAATTAGAAAAAAGTGGAAACTGGTAGAAATTTGACTTGCTGGTCTGGTCCTGGTTGTATCCACTTTTAGCTAGCTGCATCCCTACTCAAGAAACCTTTCCAGCAGAGAGCAACAGAATGAAATTCTGACATCACTTTCAGTATCCTCCACTAGCTATTGACTATAAAGTATTGTGTAAAACTTTTGATTGATAATTTAGTATAATTGTGGATGGTTTCTGATTTTTTTTTTAGTTTGTGAATTGTGTTTAAATAATTCAACAGTACATCTGATGATGAGATACTAAGTAGTGTTGCATAGTTGTCACTTTATTGAATGTGTACAACAGTCCCATGAAGTTTATAATGCCAGCCTTGTATAGCTTCAGGTGATAGAGTTAAAATTCATCTGTTATCACAAAAAAATAAAAAGAATAAAATGGAAATGGAGCTTATATAAATGGGTAGGGGAAAGATTGGAGGGAAAGGAGGGGGAGGGGACAAAAAATAATTAAGTTGTGTTATATGCATGTACAAACCCCCCCATGATGAATGTGATCATTATGTATTGCAAACGTACTAATAAAAAAATCACATATCTTTTGGTGCATACATGTTTTTATCTTGAGTATATACCTAGGTCAGTTCCTGGGTCAGAAAGTAACTGGAGCCAGGCATGTTAGTACACACCTGTCATCCCAGCACTCCAGAGGCTGAAACAAGAGGACCACAGTGACTTTGAGGTCAGCTTAGGCTACATAGTGAGTTTAGCTCTAACCTAAACTAGTGTCTAAAGATTTTAAAAACTACAGACTTAGTTACAAAGACACTGTACCATTTAACATTCTCAACAGAAAAATACGAGGGTTCACATTTCTCCACATCCTTGCCAACATTCATTAAACTCTTGTGTTAACCAACCTTGAAGTATAAAATATCTTAGAGTTGTAATTTTTTGGTTTTGAGATGTGCTCTTTCTGTGTTGCCTAGGCTGGGCTTGCACTTGCAGCCCTCCTGCTTCAGCCTTCTGAGTACCTAGGATTCCTGATAGGCACCACCATGCTCATTTTGAAGTGCAAAAGTTTGCAATTTTGCTAAAATCCAATTGACTTTATTTTTTTCTTTGTTTACAATTTGGTTTTGGTATTATTCCTAAGAAAACATTTCTATGCCCCATGTCATGAGGCTTATCTATTATACCTTCTTCTAGTTTTTGGTCTTAGGTTTAGGTCTTGACTGATTTTGAATTTTTGTGTGTGGCATAGGTATGGGTCCAACTTCATGATTTTGCTTATAGATATCTAGTTGTACAAGAACCATGTATTGAAAACGTTTTTTTCCTTTTTTAAATTTTTTATTTTTATTAGTACGTTTGCTGTATGTAATGATTTACATTCATCATGGGCAGCTGGTACATGGACATAACACATCCTAATTCCTTTTACATTCCCTTCTCCCCTCCCTTCATCTCTTGGTCCCCTTCCAATTTGCAAAACAATCTAAGAATACAAATTTTTTGAATCATCAGTCTATGCTGTCGTTGACCAAACAAAATGCCTTGTTAAATATTACTCATCCTTTGTTATTTCACAGAAACGGAGCATAGGCGATACGATTTCTTTTCATTGTGTGCTTCCTTGCCTACACTTTTATTCCTCTCAGAGATCTCTGTATACTTAGAGAAGTAAATAAGATGCTGTCATTTCCCTCCATTGACTCTTTGAGGTGACCAGGAAAGAGTCCTGATGGAGTCAGTTGGTAAGTACGAATGCTTCCGAAGTGCCTTGTGAATTGAAGTTTATTACTCAGAAAACTACATATGAAAAATAAGGATGTTTGTGTCTTAATTTTTTTTTTTTTTTTTTTTTTTTTTTTGCGGCACCAGGGATTGAACTCACAGCCTCAAGCCTGCGAGATAGGCACTTTAAGCCACTGAGCCAAACTCCCAGTCCTAGTTTTTTGAGGCAGGGTTGTACTATGTAGCTCAGGCCGGCCTTGCGCTCGCGTTGTAGCCCAAGCGGGCCTCAAAGTCACAACGCTCCACCTACCTCAGCCTCCCGAGTGCTTGTGTCTTAATTTTCATGAATTTTCTATGGGACTTATTGCTTTTCATTTAATAGGATTTTAAATATTATACTATATATATTATGTTATAAAACAAAAATAAAGAAGAGACACCAGATAGCCTTTCTGAGCATTTGTATATCTTGGATGAATGTGCAACAAATCCCTAAAGGGTATAATCAAGTTAATGCTCCTAGAGAAATGTGGGTACAGCTAAAATCTGTGCCACGTAATTATAGAAACTTGATTAGGTGAGATCTGCAAAAAAATGAGTTCAAAGACTCATTAAACACAGCGTAGCACATCCCAAGGTACAAGCTTGCCAGGAGCCCACAGTTAAAAATGTAGGGCAGCCTTCATTCAATAAACCAGAACAGGAGGAGACAGATTCCTGGTGGGGGTGGTCATTGTCTCAGTGCCCACCAGCTGCATGAAGGACATAGGTACTACAGAAATAGAATGGAACCTGTGTTAGTGAGATTACTGTTGCTGGGGCAAGTACCTGACATACACAATGTAAAGATGAATAGATTTATTTTTGATTATTAAATTTATTGGTACAATTTAGACATACATAATGATCATATTCATCATATCATAGGAATTTGTGCCTGTATATGACACATCTTGATTCCTCTTTTTTTCCCCAATCCTTTCCCCTCCCTTCAAAATTCTTCCCCTCATTTAAAATGCTTTGTTTCCATTGTATCTTTACCTTTTTTCTTTTCCCTTACTTCCTTTCTTTCTGCCCCTCCCTAGTTCCCCTTTCTTTTCAACAGTTTCTTCGTATTTTACAATACCTGTTATACACTTTGAGCCGTATGTACAATTTTGATTCTGACAACAGAAACAGTAGGATATTTACACATGTAGGTCCAATTTATTTCACTTGAGTATTGTCTTAAGGTATGTCTATTTACCTGTAAATGTCTCAGGTTTATCCTTCTTTATGGCTGAGGAGTACTCCATTGTATAAAAAAAGAACCACATTTTTTTATCCATTCTTTGTTTGATGAGCATTTGGGTTGTTTCCAAGATTTAGCTATTACAAAGTATGCTTCTGTAAACATGGTTATGATTTCCACAGTGGTTGCACCAGTCTACACTCCTACCCACAGTGGAGAAGGGTTCTTTTTTCATCATAGCCCCTCCAGTGTTTGTTACTGATTGATTTCTTAATAATAGCCATTTGAAGCCTGGCGTGGTGGTGCATGCCTTTAATCCCAGCACTCAGGAGGCTGAGGTAGGAGGAGCGTTGTGAGTTCAAGGTTAGCTTGGGCTACAACGTGAGCGCAAGGCCAGCGTGAGCTATATAGTGCGACCCTGCCTCAAAAAAAACTAGGGCTGGCAGTTTGGCTCAATGGCTTAGGCTCCTGTCTGGCAGGCGCAAAGTTGCGAGTTTGAACCGGTGCCGCAAAAATAAATAAATAAAGTAATAGCCATTTGACCTGTGATACTGGACATTTTTTTCATGTACTTACTTGGCATTTGTATTTCTTCCTCTGAAAAGTCTGTACTCTTCTCAGATGTCCATTTTTTAATTGGGTCTCTAAATTTGGGGGTTTGATTTTTTTCCGTTCTTTATATGTTGTAGATATTAGCCCTCTGTATGAGGGGCAACTAGCTAAAAGATTTTCCCACCCTGTGGGTTGTCTTTTCACTCCGTTGGTAATTTCTCTTGCTGTGCTAAAGATTTTTTTTTTTCTTTTTGAGACAGGGTTTCCCTGTGTAGTTTAGGCTGGCATTGAACTCACTTTGTAGCCCAGGTTGGCCTCAAACTCACAACAATAATCCTACCTCAACCTCCCAAGTGCTGTGATTACAGGTGTGTACCACCATGCCCAGCTTGCAAAAGATTTTTAAATAGGATATCTCAGTTGCTCATTAAAGAAAATTAAAGTATTTCCCATGCAATCAGGATTTTGTTTGTGTAATCTTTGCCTACATCTACATCTTTAAGAGTTCTATCTATTGTCTCTTACAGCAGATTTAGAGTTTCTGTTTTAATATTTAGATATTTGACCATTTCAATTTTAGTTTAGTGCATGGTGAGTGACATGGGTCTAGTTTTAGTCTTTAGCATGTGGAAAGCCAGTTTTTCCAGCACCATTTATTAAAGAAGCTATCTTTCTTCCAGTAAACATGTTAGGCCCCATATTCAAGGGTAAGGTGGCTGAATGTGTTTGGAGTTGTTACTGCATCTTGTAATCTGTTTCATTGATCCTCAGCTTTTTTTTTTTTTTTAGAACCATGCTGTTTTTCTCAAAATAGTTCTGTAGTATGATTTCAAGTCAGAGATTGTGATGTCTCCTGCCTTGCCTTTGTTGCCGAGATTTGTTTTTGCTATTCTAGGTCTCTTCTGGTTCCAGATAAATTTTAGGATTGTTTCTCTAGTTCTGAGTTATGCTAATGGTATCTTGACTGGGATTGCATTAAATCTGTATAACAAATTTGGAAGTATGACCATACTCACTATGTTGGTTCTTCCTACCCATGAAGAAGGGCTATCTTTCTATTTCTGATATCCTCTTCAATCTCCTCTTTATAGAGTACTGTAATTTTCAATTTATAAACCTTTTATATTCTTTGTTAGGTCGTTCCCTAAGTATTTCTTGTTTGTTTGTTTGTTTGTTGATGCTATTGTGAGAGGTACTGTTTACCTAATTTCTCTCTCAGTGTATTTCTTGTTAGTGTACAAGCATGTTTTGTTTTTGAGTATTGCTTTTGTATCCAGCTACACTACTGAATTGGGTTATTAAATCTACAAGTCTTTTGGTGGAAGTTTTGGGGTCTTCTATGTAGAGTATCATATCATCTGCAAATAATCATAACTTCTTTTTTTATCTAATTACTCTAGCTAATGTTTCCAAAACTGTATTAAATATGAGTAGTGATAGTGGACATCCTTGTCTTCTTCCTGATTTTAGAGTGAAAGCTTTCAGTTTTTGACTATTTAGTGTTGATATTGGCTGTTGGTTAGTTGTAGATGGCTTTTATCAGATTGACATAAAGACCATCTATTCCTATTTTTGGTAGGGTTTTTATCATGAATGGGTGTTGGACTTTGTCAAATGCTTTTTCTGTATCTGTTCAGACGATCATGTGATTTTTGTCTTTGGCTCTGTTTATATGGTGTATTATTTATTGATTTGCACATGTTGAACCATCCCTGCATCTCTGGAATGATCCTCTTTGGTCATAATGAATAATCCTGATGATTTGCTACATTGTTTGCCAGTATCTTACTGAGAATTTTTGGATATGTTCATTAGTGAGATTGGCCTATAGTTTTCTTCTTTGGTTGGGTTTTTCTCTAGTTTTGGTATCAGGGTAATATTTGGTTCCAGGAATGACTTTGGGAGTATTACTTCCTTTTTGATATCATTATTTCATCAGTAATGGCATTAGAGCTTCTCTAAATTTATCATAGAATTCAGCAATGAATCCATCAGGACCTGGGCTTTTTTCTGTTGGTATGTTTTTAATTTTCAATTTTATTGACTGGGATTGCATTACTTAGAATTCTTGTATCTTTTTGATTCAGTTTGGGTAATTCATCTGGATCTAGGCATCTATCCATTTCTTCTGTGTTTTCCATCTTTTTTTTTTTTTTTTTTTTTTGGGGCACCTGTCAGCCAGGCGCTTAAGTCACTGAGCCAAACTCCCAACTCCCAGCCCTGGTTTTTTGAGGCAGGGTCTCACTGTGTAGCTCAGGCCGGCCTTGCGCTCGCGTTGTAGCCCAAGCCGGCCTCAAACTCACAACGCTCCTTCTACCTCAGCCTCTTGAGTGCTGGGATTAAGGGCATGCGCCACCATGCCTGGCTTGTTTTCCATCTTTTAGAATAAAGTTTCTCAAAGTACATATTGATGATCTTCTGGATTTCCACAGGATCCTTTGTGATTTCACTCTTTTGTAATGACATGAGTTTGAGTCTTTTCTCACCTCTTTTTGATAAGGTTTGCTAAGGATTCGTGAATTTTATTTAATTTTTCAAAGAACCAACTCTTAAATTCACTGATTCTTTGTACTGTTTTCTTAGTCTCTATTGCATTAATTTTTGCTCTTTATAATTTTCTCCCTCATAAGAGCTTTGGGTTTCATTTGTTCTTTTTTTCTAAAAGTTTGAAGTTCAACATTAGGTTTATTTAAGCTAGTTCTGTTTTTCAGTGAGACTTCGCTGCTATCAATTTCCCTCTCAGGACTGCTTTCATTGTGTCCAGTAAGTTACAGTATGTTGTATCAGCAATATCATTTGTCCGTATAGTTTGGTTTCTTCTTTAATTTCATCTGTGACCCACTGGTTGTTCAGGAGGGTATTATTTAATTTCCATGTGTTTATATAGGTTTTTTTGGGTTATTTTGCCATTTGTTTCTATTTTCATTGCACTGTAGTCATATAATACATATGGGATAATTTCCTTTGCATTTACTTAACACATGTTCTGTGGTCTAGCATGTGGTCTGTTTTGAAGAATATCCCATATGCTGCTGAAAAGAATGTGTATTCTGATGTTGTGGGGTGGGACACTGTAAACATCTACTAAGTCCATTTCTTCACAGGTTTGGTTCAGTTCTGATATTTCTTTGTTTATTTTTTGTCTAGTTGATTTGTGTATTTGTAATGGGGTGGTATTAAGGTCTTCCATTACAATCGTGTTAGTGTTCAATTTTTCATGTCTGTTAATATTTGTTTTATGTAGTTAAATGCACCTGTATTTGTTGCATATATATTTGTGATTGTTACCTCTTCTTGGAGATTTTCCTTAACAAGTGTGTAGTGACCTTGTTTATCTCCTTTGACCAGTCTTTTTTCAAGTTCGTATTGTTTGCAAATAGAATAGCTACCCCTGATTTTTTCTGGGTTCCTGTAACATGGAGTATTGTGTTCCATCCCTTGACTTTCAGTGTATGTATTTCTTTTTGAATTAAATATGTTTCTTGTATGCATCATATTGTTGGATCTTGCTTCTTGATCCATTGTGCCAAACTGTTTGTTTTAACTGGTGAATGAGAACATTTTCATTGATGTTATAACAGATATGTGTTGGCTTATCCTTCTCATATTATTTTCCTGTTCCTTGGTATCCTGTCTATCCTCTGTGTTTAATTGCTTATCCTGCCTGTTGGCTTCTATTGTTGTTCTTGGAATTGTGATCTTCCTTATCTCTTTTAGAATATCCTTCAAAGCATTTTGGAGAACTGGTTTGACAGCCATGAAATTCTTCAGTTGTTCTTTGTCATGGAAGTATCTTATTTCCCCACTGATTTTGAAAGATAGTTTTCCAGGGCACATCAATCTGGGTTGGAGGTTGTTTTCTTTTAGAGCTAGACTTGAGGCTTTATGTTGAGAAGTCTGCTGTGATTCTAATGGGTTTCCTTTGTGGGTTATTTCTTTTCTTTTTTGTTTTTTTTTTTTGTTTTTTTTTTTGTCGACCTGGGAATTGAACTTACAACCTCGTGCTTGCCAGGTAGGTGCTGTGCCACTGAGCTATATCCCTGGCACTTTTTTTAAAACTGCTTTTAATATTGTTCTTGTGCTGCATTTCTGGAATATTGATTATTATATGCCTCGGTGTAGATTTATTTTAGTCATGGCTATTTGGAATTCTATATGCTTCACTTATTTGTATGTCAAATTCTTTATCCATGTTTGGGAAGTTTTCTGCCATTACTTCTATGAAGAGGTTTTTATGACATTTGCACTATGTCTGGCTTTCTCATTGACTCAGATCAACCTGATGTTCTTCTTTGCTTTGTCTTACAACTGTTGGATTGACTTTTTTCCCTTGTTATTTTTAAGATATCTTTCCTATCATGTTTGCTAACCTTAATCCTGACTTTTAGATCTGATATTTCTGTCTTCCCCTTTGTTCACTCTGTTTTGTACAGTTTCAATGGAACCCAAATATCTCCTGGATATCCATTTGAATCTGTTTCATGGCTTCCATTTCTTTCCTGTTGGGCATTCATGGTTTCCATTATTTTCCTAAACTCCTCTACTTTTTATTTGTATCTACTCCAGATTTGTTGGGCATGTCTTTCATTTTGATTTTTTTTTTTAACCTGGGAGGTTATTTTTTCTATTTCCACATCTGTTTGTTTTTTTATGGTGGTCTTAAGACAAGTACAGAGTCTGGGTGGTCCCAGTTCCTACCTCTCTCAGAATTCCTCCTAGTCTGCTTTCCAATTGCCAGTAGTCTACCATAACTGGATGGCTCTTCCCTCCTTCCACTTCAGAATTTTGGCAATGAAGTTACCTGGAACTGTTTTGCTGGGGTTTGCTCTTTGAAATAAAATGGTGGCCCCACCCACCCACTTGCGTTCCATGTGTCTGTGTGCCAAAACATAGCACTAATTCACCTCACTCAACAACCAGTGCCTCTGTAAGGGCCCTCTAGAAAGTGTCCTGCCTCACTGAGCCACTCCATGCTGGGGGCCTGCTCCACCGCCTTTTTTTGTTTTGTTTTGTTTTGCTTTGTTTTTTGGTTGAGGCAGAGCCTGCTGTATAGTTTAGGTTTGAATCGACTGTATAACCCAGGTTGGCGTCAAATTTGTGACAGTCATCCTGCCTTAGCCTCCCAAGTGCTGAGATTATAGATATGTACCATCATGCATGGCTGTTGAAAGCATTCTTTTGTATCCCCATTGAATTACTCTAACCAGCTTACCAGAAATTAATTCACCATCTCTGAGGGCTTACTTCTGGACTGTCAACTCAAGACCACTAATGTATGTCTATCCTGAGCCACCACATTATTTTTCTTCGATTTTTATTTTTTGAGACAGTCTCACTACGTAGTTCAGGCTGGCCTTGAACTCACTAGGTAGCCCAGGCTGGTCTTGAACTCATGGGGATCCTCTGCCTCAGCCTCCTGAGTGCTGGGATTACAGGCATATACTATGACACCTGGCTACCACCACATTATTTCATCAGTATAACTTTGTAACACATTTTGAAATCTGAAAATGTGAATCTTCCAGCAGTATCACTCTCTTTAAAGATTCTGGTAGCTATATGGTATTTATTTTTCCATTTCTATATGAAGGTCAAGATTTGCTTTTCAATTTTTGACCAGAAGGTAGTGCCAGAGCGGGGGAAAAATCAGTGGCATCTGTTAAACCATAGTAGTGCAGACTTTATTGAATACCATCCTTGGATTACTTTGGGTAGTTTTTCGAGGATATTTGCATACAAACAAGTTCCCTTTAAATTCCCATTGCTTATGACTAATCTATTACACAAGAACAAGAAAGATTAATTTTGGCTCATCGTTTGAGGTCAGGTGGCACCACTGCTGTAGGCATCTGGCAAGAATGTCACACCACTGTGCGAGTACATGATGGAGCAAACCACTTAAGCATGAACCAGGAGGCAAAGAGAGACTGGAGGATGGGGGAACGCACAGTCCTCTTCATGGGCACACCCCCACCTCAGGACCTAAGGGCCTCCTGCTAGAGCTTGCTGTTATCAAGTAGTTCCTTAGAAATGGCTCACACACCAAACATATTCCAGGTGCTTCCCTCAAACAAAAAATTGGATGAGACAAGCCAAAATGGTGCCAAAAATTTATTTGAAGAGAGGGGTAAAGGGATAACATAAAAAACTGGCTATGCAGAGCAAACTTGGGCCAAATAAAAGAGAAAAAGAGCAAAAAAAAAAAAAGTACACCCTGGTCTAGAAGATACAGCTTGATTTACCGTGAAGAGTTATGATAGTGGGCTCCTTGTGGCATCTGTGCCTTTATATATCAGTTCTCATGGAAGCCCAAGAGAAGTCCAGATATGAGCTCTTGGGGAATTATTTGGTGCTGTCCTGGGATCTTGTAATTGAGAAGTCCCACTTATTTTCCCAGCCAGCTTTGCCACAGCCTACCTCTGATATCACTGCTTCTCACAAGCTCTACCACCATCAAATACACACACAGAACTGTCACCACCTGGAGCTTGAGCAGCTCCATGCACGTAATGAAGACAATGACTACGGGCAAATAAAAAGAACAAACATCCTAGAATATAGTACCTTTGTCCAACACAAATGTTTGAGTCTGTGCTTTTTCTCTCAGTCCTTAAAAATGTTTAATTCAGGGCTGGGGATGTGTATCAGTGGTACAGCATTGCGTAGTATAGCCCTGGGTTTGATTCTTAACATCAACACAAATCAACCCACACATACACAAAAAGAAAATAAAAAATTTAAAAATATGCTCTTAGGGACTAGGGATGAACCTTGCTGGTAGAGCCCTTAATTGGTGTACAAGACCTGAGATTCAAACTTCAGCACTGCCCAAAGCACTACATTTACCCCATAAAAAATTGGTTGTTATTCTCAGGCTCCTTTCAAGGCTTTCTCTGTCTTCAGCATTGAGCTGTTTATGTTTGGGCCTTCATTTCCTTAGAGTTATCATGTGTTAGGTCATTGAACTTCTTGAACCTCAAGATTTTTTTTTCACAAAATTAGCTTTTCATCACTTCTTTAAAAATTTGTACCACATCCCACTTTCTCTTCCTCTTATAGCATACCAATGTCATGAATGTTAACCTTCTGGTACTGCCACACAGACCCCTTGAGACTGACAAGATACAACAGTATCCTGAGTAATTCTGGTTTACATTCCAAACATTTTGAATATTTTGTTTTGGCACCCTGGGTACTTATACCCTACAGAGAGGGCTGGGGATATAGCTGTTAGAGCACTGGTCTAGCATTTCTGAGGCCAGCAGTTCAATCCCCCCAGTTAATCCTATGGAGAATGTCATTTATTTTTAAGCCAGCCAATTACTCATTTGGGTTCAACTTGCAAGTTTTAATCAGCACTGTGTGGATTATGACTTCAAAGTGAGTTGTGTTTTCAAAGAATTGCAGTACTTTTAGAGTCTCTACCTAAAGGTGAGTCAAGTGTGGTTATCTGTCTCCTGCTCAGGTTATCAGTGTCTGTAGCAGGTCTCACTGCTGCCCCAGGACTGCTTAAGGGTAGTCACAAATGAAAGTGAAAACAAAAAGTTGGCATTTATCTCTCTCACTGAGCATGAGGAATACTCCTCCCTGTGGGCTGTTTAAGAACTGGAGAGCTTTGTAAGCTTTCTCTGTAGTGCTTACATCCATTTCTGGGTATTTTAGCAGCACTGTTTAGATCAGACGATACTGAAGGGGGAAGCTGCGCTGTTTGCTGGCAGTTTTAAGTCTCATGGGTTTTCTTCCCACTTATTTCCTAATATTTACTGTTGGGAGCCGTTGAAGCTGGAAACTACCACATGTGCAGGGGTGCCATCCCAAAAACAAAGGGCGCCTAGGGCAAGCCACATGAAGAAGTTGCTTCCGCCTAGAAAAACACCAAGCCCCTAGATAATCCAAGCAATGGGTTGCTAGGCAGCGGGGTTGAAATTGACATCATCCGAGTATATAAATAAATGTACTACAGTGGTTGAGCAGTTCCTTCCCTCCTATCAGGAGAGTAAGGACTCCACCTGACCCCAGCTTAGTCTCTATTTTCTCATCCTCTCGCAGTCCTTCACCCCAAGAGCCACAGGGTTGCTGCAATTTACTTCTCAAATTCCTCAAAAGCTTCTCCATGCATTTTGCCAGGTTTTATACCTGCATTCAGTGGGGCAGACAGAATACCTGTGCTTATGCTACCTGCTTTAGCTTTTAGTTACCATAACAAGATATCTTGAGTTAAAAGACTTTAAGGAGGAAAGATCTTGGCTTATGGTTTCAGAGGTCCACGGTGGCTTGGTCTTGTTGCTTTGGTGCCCATTCAGGTGAGGCAGCACATCATGGCAGAAGCAGGTGTTGGGGGAAACCTGTTAACCCATGGCCACTGGAGAGCAAAGACACAGAAACAGGCAGGGTCCTAATATACCCTTCTAAGGTGCACTGGAAGCGCATCCTTAGATGTGTCAGCATCCTGAGGAACACGCACCACAGACAACACTTTGGTCTCAATTTTATGGAATCCTGAACAGAAATCATGGCTAAGCCATGCCTACACTTCTAACCTACAGGAAGTGTTAAATAATATACCCATATTGTTAATCCACTAAGAGGCTGAGGCAGGAGAATCACAAGTTCTCAAAATAAAAAATAAAAATGGGTTAGGGATATATTTCAGTGTGAAGGCCTGGGGTCAATCCCTAGGACTAGAAAAACAAATCAATCAAGAAACAAAGGAAGGGGCTGGGGATTTAGCTCAGTGGCGTAAGTACCTGCCTGATAAGCACAAGGTTGTGAGTTCGATTCCCTGTGTACCAAAAAAAAAGAAGAAGAAGAAGAAGAAACAGTAATTGATCACAATTGGGAGAGCTGGCAAAGAATCTGAAACCATTCTTCATAGATCACAATATGTCTCTGGGTCCTATTTCAATGTCTGGGTCTCAGGACTGGTCCTAGCCATCTTAGTCCCTCTTCATCAGCTGTGTGCTGTGTCTAATACTCTGTTAGCACTGTTTCACCTCATGCTACTCTAGAGCAGTCTTTTAGCTAACTTATCAGTCAACACGTGGTCAAAATGTCACTGTTCAAAACTGTTTTTACACTTTATGACAAAGGAAAGATACTAAGATTTTTAAAATGAAAATCTTCAGGTAATAGAATACATACATTCAGACTTCTAAGAATAAAAATAATGACAAAATGATGCATTAAAAAATACCAATGGAAATCATTAAAATAACTGAAGTAAATTCAAACTTACCAGTAATTACATTACATACAAATGGGTAATATGTATAATTACTTATTTAATTATTTTAACAGTATCAAGAGTAATGCAGTGTGAGATTATGAATCTTGACTGATGAAGGAAAGTGGTAAAATGGAATTTGCATGAAGTCTAACATATCCAATCTTGCAGAATGTTTCCACACTTAAACAGAATGTATATTCTGCTGTTTTTGGACAGGATTTTCTCAATAGGTATATTAAATTTGTTTAGGATAAAGTATAGTTTAGATCCAATGTTTCCTTATTGATTTTCAGTCTACCCTATCCATTGGTTTTTTTGTTTGTTTGTTTTGTTTTGTTTTTTTGTACTGGGGATCGAACTCACGACCTCGCGCTTGCCAAGGTAGGCACTTGTGCCTCTGAGCTAAACCCCCGGCTACACTATCAATTGTTGAAAGGGGTATTTAACACCCTACTATTTTTGTATTACTACCTATTTCTTGATTTAGATCTGCTGACATTTCCCTTCTTAGCTGCTGTGTTGTCAAGTGCAGACAGAGGGAAGCCACCAAATACATGTATACAAACTTCAGCAGTTAATCGTACTAATAAATGTGTGTAAGCTAATGGCCACCACTTTGAGCACCTCTTGTAATTGTAGAGGCCAAAAGTGACTTGTATTAATCTTATGTCTCAATAAATTTAGTATTAAAATATTTATACAAGTACATATATAAGTAATTATGTATAACATATTAATATATATTTTACACATACGAGTATATAATATAGAGTACATACGTACTTTTTATTTTTTTAAACAGCATCTCAAACTGTTGCCCAAGGTTCTACTTTGTGATGCTCCCACCTCAGCCTCCAAGTAGCTGGAATTACAGGTGTGTGCCACTGCACCCAGCTAGGTGTTCTATCCTCTTGATGAGGTGACTACTTCTTCACCCTCACTTCATTTTTTTGCTTTACAGTTGTTGACTTAACATCTGTTTCATCTAATGCAAGTATAGTTGCCCCCATTTTCTTTTGGTTTCTATTTGCATATCTTTTCACATCCCTATACTTCCCATTTACTTGTGTCCTTAAAGGTGAAGGGAGTCCCTTGGAGGAAACACACAGCTGTGTTTTGTTTTTGATGCAGTCAGCCGCTATGTCTTTTGATGGGCAAACTTAGTCCACTCAGATTTGTAACTTTTTTTTTTCTTTTTTTTTTTTTTTTTTTTTTTTTTTTTTTTTTTTTTTTTTTTTTTTTTTTTTTTTTTTTTTTTTTTTTTTTTTTTTTTTTTTTTTTTTTTTTTTTTTTTTTGTCTTTTTGAGACAAGGTTTCACTATGCAGTTCAGGCTGGCCTCAAACTCAGAGTGATCCTCCTGCCTCAGCCTCCCAAATGCTGGAATTGCAGGCATGAGCCACTATACTCAGCCTGAAACAATTAAAAGGATCATGCATCACAAGCAATTGAAATTTATAGCAGTAATGCAAGGGTGATTCAACACATGCAAAATCAATAAATGTCATTCATCACAACAAAATGAAAGGTAAATCTGAAAAAAAAATGCAGAAAAAGTTCTAACAAAATTCAGCATATTTTTGTGATACCAGCTTTCAACAAATTGGGTATGATAGTGACAATATATGACAAGCCAATAGTTATCATCATACTCAATGAAAAGCTCAAAGCTTTTTCTTTGAAAACAGGAAAAAAAAAAAAAAAAAAAAAAAAAAAAAAAAAAAAAAAACAAGGACATGGGTGCCCAGGCTTCTACCTTATATTAATCATAATAATGCAAGTTCCATATTAACTAAAGCAAGAAAAACAGAAGACATCCAAATAGAAAAGAACTTAAATTGTTTGCAGATGATGTCATCTTGAATATAGAAAATCCTAATATTTATTATGATCATCCTAAACAATTATCATTCAGAAAAGCAGCAGAACACAAAATCAATATACAAAAATCAATAGTGTATCCATATGTACCAATTTCTCCAAATGAACGTTAACCCTTCAATGCCTTGTGTTCCATTTCTGGAACACCCTTAAAATAATAAAACAATACAATTTTTTCTCTTCAAATTCTTGTTCTTCAAGGTCAACCTGAATTGCAGAGCAAGACCCTATCTCAAAACAAAAACCAAAAAAAAAAAAAAAAGATTCTTGTTATTTAAATTTTTCTAGGTAATTTATATGAATTTCATGCAAAAATTCAAAAAAATTGCAATCTTTGCCATAAACGGGTTGACAATTATGTATTGTAAGTATTCACTAATAAAAATAGTACTACCATACACTAATAATGAACAGCTATTCATTGAAAAAGAAATTAAGAGAATAATCTCATTGACAATAACAAAACAAAAATCCTTACAAATACATTTAATCAAGGAAAAGAAAGACTAACAAACTAAAATGAATGAAACACTGATGAAGTAAAATAAGTTACAAATACATGGAAAGTAACCCATGTTTGTGAAGTGAAATAATATTTGAAAATGTCCAAGATACCCAAAATGCCAAATTTAATGCCATTCTTTTCAAGATTCCAATGGCATTTGTCAAGTTATTTTAAAAGTCCTAAAATTCATACAAAAACACAAGCGACTCAAAAAAAAAAAAGCAAGAATCAAATGGAAGTATCAAACATTCTGACTTCAAATTTTATCACAAAGCTATAATAATCAAAATAGTATGGCACTGGCATAAAACCAGATGCACAGAACAATGCATAGGAACAGAGGGGCTGGGGATGTAGTTCAGTAGTGGAGTACTTTCTTAGCATGTACAAGGCCCTGAGTTCAATCCCCAGTACAAAAAAAAAAAAAAAAGGCTGGAAAGAAACAGAAATCAACAAATGCACAGACAGCTACTTTTGACAAATATTGCAAGAATTCAACTCTGTTCATATATGGTAATGATTGAAAACTAGATACCCACGTGCAGAAGATGCAAATGGACCATTATTACATACTATACACAAAAGCCATCCTAAATGAATTACACTGAACCTGAGACTGAAACCATAAAATTCCTAAGATAAAACATAAGAGGAAACCATCATGACACTGGTCTTAGAAAAACCAAAAACAGTCAATAAAAGCAAAAAAGGAATTAAAAAAACTATCAAACTAAAAATTTTCCTCACAGCAAAGGAAACAACAAATTGAAATACTACCTGTGCAATGAGAGAAAATATTTGTAAACCATATATCCAATTATAGATTAATATTCTATATAAAATAAATCACATAATAGCAAAAAACAAACCAAGAAAAACCAATTTAAAATAGGCAAAGGACCTATGTAATTTTCTTAAAAAAATATGTAAGTGATCAACAGGTATATGAAAATTCTTAAAATCACTGGTCATCAGGGAAATGAAAATCAAAACCACAAATGTTGTATTACTTCATACATGTTAGGATGGTGCTTATTTTAAAAAATGAGGTGAATGTTGACAAGGATGTGAAGGAAACCACAACACTCGTATACAGCTAAATGGTGGAGAAATCTGAAAAACAGTATGGAGGTTCCTAATAAAATTAAAATTAGAACAAGCAAATGATCCCACAAATGTAAGCATTCATCCACAAAAATAAAATGACTCCCAAAAAAATACTTGCACTCTTACATTTAACACTGCAGTACTAATAGCCAAGGTATGGAAACAACCTAAGTGTTCCTTTATTTATGAATGGATAAATAAATATGATTCATATATGTAATGGAATGTTTACACTTTTAAAAAAGGAAATTTTACCCTTAGGACAACAAGGGTGAATCTGAAGGACATTATGCCATGTGAAACAGACAGAAACAAGCACTGCATGATCATTCTTAAATATGAAATCTAAAAGTCAAACACAGAAGGAAAAAATACGATTATAGTTACTAGAGGCTAGGTGTTAGTGGAAATGAGATATATGTCCAAGGGCATGAACTTTCAGTTAAAAGGTAAATTAAGTTCTTGAGACATATATACAGCATGTGAATATAGTTAGTAACAATGTACTATATACCTGAATTTGCTGAGAGTAGGAAGTGTTTTACAACACCAAAAATAAAGGTCACTATATCATATAAGAGGTATTTTAATTAGCCTGACTCTGGAAATCATTTCATTTTATGTATGTTTTAGTTGTCAGTCATATCTTAGTAAAAGTGGGAGAAAAAGTTGGGCTATGGTAGAAATTAAATATTTAAAACTAAAAAGTAGTAAAGATTCACAAATATTAAAAAATTTTCAAAAATCAAAACTGTAAGTGTTCAAAACAAATCTATAAAACCACCAAGAAAGCCATGTCTGTCAGCATACAAGACTTCAGAACACAGCGAAGTAATCTTTATATGCCATATACCAATAGTTTCTCAAGAAAGAATCATTTTATTAAAGGTTGAGGAATAATGTAAACAATGATTTTTTTTTAACATTTCTTACTTTCATGAAGTTTTTGTCCATTGTGATATCACAGGCAACCATCAAAGTGCTTAGCAGACTATAACTTTCCACATGTTGCATCAATAGCTTTTCTCCATTGGAACATCTCACATATTTAAGTCAGAACTCAAGACAAGGAAGTCTTCCCACATTTCTGACATTGTAGTTTCAAGGTGAGTCCTTGCAAGTGGGACTGTAAACTGATTCTGATGATTTATGTTCTTTACATTTACTTTACATTATCCTTTACACCGTGAGTTCTTTCAGGTCTAAAGTAACCAGGACAAATGAATGCTATGTGTGGCTTACATTGATATGGTTTCTTGCCACTGTGAATTTGAATGCAATACTAAGGCAAGTGTATTTCCTAAAGCAGTTTCCCCACTCCTTACATCCAAAGGGCTTTTCATCAGTGTTTTCACATGTTCAGGAAGATGAGAAGTATTGAAGGCTACCCCACAACCCTTGTATTTATAGGATTTCTCTGTACTGTGAGTTTTTACATGTTTACTTAGGTGTGAATAAACAGTAAAGGCTTTGCCACATTCTTTACACTCATAGGGTTTTTCCCCAGTGTGAGTTCGCATGTGAATGTGAAGGTAGGAAGAACATGTAAATGCTTTCCCACACATGTTACACTCAAAGGGCTTCTCTCCAGTATGAATTCTTAAATGTGCAATAAGGTATGAGGAGGAAGCGAAGGCTTTCCCACATTGGTCACATTCATATGGTTTCTCTCCCGTGTGACTTCTTATATGCTCAAGGAGGCCTGAGGATGTGGTGAAGGCTTTCCCACATTCCTTACAATCATAGGGCTTCTCCCCAGTGTGAGTACGCACATGTTTAGTGAGGCCTGAGCGCACAGTGAAGGCTTTTCCACACTCCTCACATTTATGGGGTTTCTCACCCGTGTGAATTCTTATGTGTTTACTTAAGTGTGAGGAAACTGTGAAGGCTTTCCCACATTCTTTACATATGTAAGGTTTCTCACCAGTGTGAGTTCGTATGTGATTGTGAAGATAGGAGGAACAGGCGAATGCTTTCCCACATACATTACATTCAAAGGGATTCTCTCCAGTGTGTGTTCGTAAGTGTTTAGTGAGGCTTGTGCGCTCAGTGAAGGCTCTGCCACATTCCTTACACTCATAGGGTTTCTCTCCAGTGTGAGTTCGCATATGGATGCGAAGGTAAGAAGAACATGTAAACGCTTTTCCACATACCTTACACTCAAAAGGCTTCTCTCCAGTGTGGGTTCTCGAATGTGTAATAAGCGATGAAGAAGAAGCAAAAGCCTTCCCACAATGGTCACATTCAAAAGGTCTCTCTCCTGTGTGACTTTTCATGTGTTTAATAAGGCCAGAGGAGGAAGTGAAAGCTTTCCCACACTCCTTACATTCATACGGCTTCTCTCCAGTGTGAGTTGGTAAATGTTTACTAAGGCCAGAACGCCCTGTGAATGCTTTGCCACAGTCCTTACATTTGTAGGGCTTCAGTCCAGTGTGAACTCGAAAGTGATCATTAAGGCATGAGGAATTTCTAAAGCATTTTCCACAAACCTTACATTCAAAAGGCTTCTCTTCAGTGTGAGTTTTTAGGTGCTGAGTTAGGGGATAACACCTAGAAAAGGCTTTCCCACACTCCTTACACTGATAAGGTTTCTCCCCTGTATGGGTTCGCATATGAATATTAAGATTGGCAGAATATTTAAAACTTTTCCCACATTCCTTGCATTCATAGGGTTTTTTCCCAGTGTATGTTTGAACATGTGTACCACGACTCATGGAGGAATTAAAAGCCTCACTACACTGTGTCCATTTGAAGAGTTTGTCTTCACTCTGAGTTCTCCCATGTGCCTCAAGCTGCGGCTGACTGACAAAGGCTTGCCCAAAGTCACTACATTCAAGAGATTTTGGTTGTGTACACAGTGTCTGGTAAGTCACATTCTGAATCAGGCTGAAGACTTTTCCATACTGACTGAACATAGGAAGTTGGTCTGTAGAAGACACTTCCTTGTGCAAAGCTGGAAAGTCTTGTCTATACCGACCACAATCCCAAGGGTTCCCTCCATTTTGTGTACCCACATGTGTCAGGAGGCATGAGCGTTCTTTGAAGATTTCTCCCCATGGCTGAAGGCTGTAGAATTTCTCTATATATCGGTTCCTTGCCTATTGACCAAAAACAGTGAATAAAAATTTTGCCCCCAAAGAAATTATTTTTGCAGATTTAGCAGATTCCATATTCATAATGATGATTATAATTTCTGCCTTTTTTTGGGGGGGGGAGTACTGAGAATTGCTGCCATTTTCATTACATGCATAATGTCCCTATCCTCTGAATTCAGTAAGAATGAAGGAATCCAACTGTAAGAGCCTAAGCCATCTTCTCTAATTTCAGAAGGATTCCTGTAGATTTTCATGAGTTTTTTTGTTTTTCTTTTCTTTTTCTTTCTTTTTTTTTTTTTTTTTTTTTTTTTTTTTTTTTTTTTTTTTTTTTTTTTTTTTTTTTTTTTTTTTTTTTTTTTTTTTTTTTTTTTGTCTTTTTGAGATCGGGTCTTATTATGTATTTCAGGCTGGCCATGCACTCAGTTTGTAGCCCAGGCTGGTCTTGAACTCACAATGATCCTGCAGCCTCAGCCTCCCGAGTGCTGGGATTACAGGCGTGTGCCACCATGCACGGCTCATGAGATTATTTTAAAAACTCAATATCTAGTTACTATACCGGGTAATGTGCCTTTGAACAAGCTCTGAAGTTTCACACCAGGTTTGGGATATCTCCTCAGACACATTGCTCCCTGAGGGGGAAGAGTACTGCTCTCAAATGTCTCTGATTCTATCATGAAATGCCCATTCCTCTCTGAATGTGGAAAATCAGAAATACCCCTTGTGAGTCTTACCAGTTGTATGTCATTTGATGTTTTTAACCAAAAAATATCTTGCTGAGGTGCTGTCCCTTTGGTGTTAAACTGCAGTGCCCATTCTGAAGTAAAATAGAAAAACAAGATGTGTTTCCACAATGAAACAGTAGGCTACAAAAGTTAAAAACAATACAGCTCATTTATATATTTTTCCATATTAAATATGCTAAAAAATAAAGTCATGATATACTTCAGCTATTTGGCTATATCTATAAAGTTTGAGAAGTTTGGGATGTGGCTGTGTTAACATGTGGCTCTGTGTTAACATGTGCAGCACAGAAAAAGAAATAATTATAGTAATAAATGAACTTTGACAACCCTAAGGATAAGGGGTCAAAATTTAGAAATTAATAACTTATTCTAAAACTTAAACACTCTGGCGAACAGAAACAGTATCATAGAAGAAAAGTAGGAAAGAGCTGGAAAAAGCATACATGAAAACCATGAACTCAAAGAAGAAAAGAGTAAGTGGTTGTTGTGACTTTAAGAAAGGAGAAACGGAAAGTAATGGAGTACAGGGATGTGAAGATATCCCAAAACTTCTGAACCCAATGGCCTGGGCCTTCTGACTCAAAGAGTATCCCACAATAAACAATAAAGTATTCCCTAAATACATTAAACTTCTCAGTGTCTAGAGATGTTTTTCACAAGACCTACCTTGGAGAACACCTCTCTCCACTGTCCTAAACTCTTCTTCTGCCTCAAAACAAGAGATCAGGCTTGGTTTGATGAGCTGACACCCTATACAAGAGGAAAGATGTATTAATGGAAGTGGCTTACACAAGAAATAATAAACCTTCTCATGATTCAGTAACTACAGCTTTTTGGTTTGGTTTGGTTTTGAGGGGTTTTTTGAGATGACGTCTCTCTATGTGATTCAGGCTGGCCTCAAACTCCTGTTGACCCTCCTGCCTCACCCGCCCAAGTGCTGAGATCAAAGGCATGTACCACTACACCTAGCTAGGAACTACAGTTCTAATGACAGTGAAATGACTGCTAACAACCTCAATATGCAAGTATCTTCTCAGTATGTGTCTCAAAGGCACTGACCTGTGACACGCAAAAACCTAAAGTGACAATTACATACACACTTACAAAGCACTAAAATATTAATCAAATAGAAAATAAAGTGAAACGGGTTTTGTTTTGTTGGTCCTAGAGATTGAACCCAAGATCTTTGCACTGAGCTATATCCCCAGTCCCTGATTTATTTATGTAGACACTTACAAAGCACTAAATATTAATCAAATAGAAAATAAATTGAAACGAGTTTTGATTTGTTAGAACTAGAGATTGAACCCAAGGCCTTTGTACTGAACTATATCCCCAGTCCCTGATTTTTTAAAATCTTGAAATAGGGTCTTGTTAAGTTGCTAAGCTGCCCAGATGGAGAAATCCCCAGCACAGAATAAAAGAAAGTAATAATTATTATAGTAAACAAAATGACACTTGATAATCATGGGATGAAGGGTCAAAATTTAGAATAACTTATTCTAAAAATTAAATATTCTAGTGAACACAGTACTGTCACAGATTAAAAATAGGATTTAAACTTCTGATCCTCCTGCCTCAGCCTCCCAGAGTGCTGGGATTACAGGTATGTGTCACCATCCCTGGTTGAGATCTTCATTATCATGGGGGAAAAATCGACACCAGTGATTTATCTTTTTCTTTTTGTAGCAATGGGGTTGAACCCAAGAAGCACTGAGTCAAACACCCAGCCTTTTCATTTTTTGAGATACGATCTTGCCAAGTTGCCAAGGCAGGCCTTAAACTGGCACTCCTCCTGGCTCAGCCTCTCAAGTACCACAGATTACAAGTACACACCATAGCACCTGGCACCTGGCTTCACCAAAAATTCTTGGTTTGATTTGTTTTCTTCTGGGGTTTTGTTTTGTTTTGTTTTGTCTTGTTTTGTTTGGTTTTGGTTTTTTGGTACTAGGAATCAAACTCACAACCTCATGCCTGCCAGGCAGGTGCATAGGCCACTGAGCTAAATCCCTGGCCCTATTTTTTGAGACAGGGTCTCACTAAGTAGTTCAGGCTGGTCTTGAAATCACTTTGTAACCCAGGCTGGTCTCAAACTCCCAAGGATCCTCCTGCCTCAGCCTCCCAAGTGCTGGGATTAAAGGCATATGCCACCATGTCCAGCCTCTTCTGTTTTTTTGAGACAGGGTCTCATTATGTAGGTTCAGACTGACCTTGAACTTGTGGTGATCCTCCTGCCTCAGTCTCCCAAGTGCTGGGATTACAGACATGTGACGCCACACCCAGCATACTGATAATTCTTAAATATTAGTGCATCAAAAAAATATAGTATATCAAATTTGTGTGACAGGAAAGTTAAACACAGATGACAGGGCCCCAACTGAAGAGTTTCTGATTCACTATGTCAAAAGCACAGACTGAAAATGTACTTTTTAAAGAGACTAACAGTGAGACTACTGATCCTAAGACCACATCTTGAGAAACACTACAGTGGACTACAACATATTAGAGCAGGGAGTGTGCCTCCGTTATTGTTCACTGTGCTCAGAGTTGACAGCACCAGTCTTAAAACACAATAAAATTTCCTGTTCCAGGAGAGGCTACAAGGAATGGTGGCAGTCTTACCTACTGAGACCAGGTTCTGGTAGTTCTCCAACATCACCTCTCTGTATAAGTTTCTTTCAATTGGGTCCAGTAAAGCCCACTCTTCTGGGGTGAAGTCCACAGCCACATCCTCAAAGGTCAGCGAGCCCTAAATCATCATACACACACTAGTTTAAGCCAAGAAATATCTCCTCCAGTGTTCATGGAGAATGAGGAGGACAGGGGACCCCCATGCCTAAGGGAGAGCCAAATGTAGTGACATCTATAATCTCAGCACACTGTGAAGCTGAGGCAGGAGGATCACAAGTTTGGGCCCAGCCTGAGCAATTTAGCAAGCTACTGTCTCAAAATAAGAAAAATAAAATAAAGAAAGGGTTGTGGATGTAGCTCAGTACCATTAAAATAAAAACAAGCTTAGAGTGCTTCCATTGCTTATCCTAGTCAACACTAGGCCTAGTGCAGTGATGGCGAACATTTTAGAGCTTTCTGTGATACAAATAGTCCACTGTGGCACTTGTGCCATAGGTTCACCACCACTGCCCCAGAGACTCATTTCTGTATCTACACTCATTATCTATCTTCTCCACTCATGATTGTAATTGGAACATCTCAAACATGCACTTATCTGACCACCGCCAGACTGGGAACTCTTTCTTGTCTTAACTCCCTCTATTAAAGTACACTCGAGCAAAATGCACACATTTGATAAATGGTGATGAACAAATACATTCTGTGAGAAATGACACTTTCATTTTCCTTATCATCAGACCACGCAGCAAGAAAGTGTAGTCAAGAGCCATGAAGTTCAAGATTAACTAGAAATTACTGAAGTGCTGGAATGATTTTCAGGGTACTGTTTCACCAATTGTAAGATTCACTCCTGGGGAAAATGTAACTTGAGGATTCAGTTCTTTGATGGATGCTTGTGGGGGCATCGGCCAGAGGTCTGCATGAGTTGGATATGCAGAGATAAGGAACTTTTAGGGCCACAAGTCCAAAACTTCCTGGAATTCATGGTTAAAGATTAAACAATAACCTGCAAGGCCACCAGTCCCTGTAGAATCAAAACACATTGCCTTAAGGAATGATCCCTGGCTCTCGTCTTCCCTATACTCTGATTTTTACTTAGATTGACTCTAATATCAATCATGCAGCAGATTACTTTGTCATTACCCTCTCCTTCCCCGGTCCTCTATATAATTCCTGCACAGGTGTCCTTCATTTAACCTTTATCGTTGCTTCCTGGTCCTATAATAAAAAGCCACAGAAGCTTCAGATTGGGGCTGTTCTTTTTCCTGAGACTCTCTCATTCTGAAAGGTCTTGGTTATGGCAGCCCCTCTGTGCCCTCTTAGATATTAAACTACACATGGACTCTTTGTAATCTCTCATCCTTTTATGCCATGCTCTGATTATGAACTGGGACAAATGCTACCATTTTGAAGGGTATTCTCTTGTCATACCTTATAATTTGGCAGACAGTCAGTCATCATGCTTTCTGCCTTTGTCTGTTCTTCATGAAAGCAGATTGGGCCACTAGAAAATAAACCTAGTAGGAAAAAAAAAAAAAAAGGCATGAGAATCCAGAGCTGATCATATTTCCCATACTCCCATGTCTAGGAGTCATTTCATTCTAGTTTAAAAGTCCCACATATGCCAACACACTTAGGAAAACTTACACAAATCCACTAGTATCATACGACACCAGGGCAATCTATCTCACCTAGAGCCAGAAACGGGGGTGGTGAGCCATGTCGCCTTCAGGAAAAGCACAAGTGAAGAACATGACTTTCTAACCATTCATGGTGACGGAACTTGTTTTGTTTTGTTTTGTGACAAGATCTCACTATGTAGTTCAGACTGGCCTCAAACTCACAGAGATCCTCCTACCTCAGCCTCCCAAGTGCTGGGATTATAGGTGCTCATCACCACGCCCAGCAATGGTGACAGACATTGCGAATGAAACCATTAGCACCTACAACGGAAGCACTCTCTTGCCTGCTAGAGCATTCCTGAAATGAGCTAGCAATACAATTATTAAGGTCTAGATCACTGAATGTATACTGTGCAGGGGAATCTTAAAAAACAGCCCCTGAAAAACCGCATCAGCAGAACTTACCATGGGACAAATCAACGGCTTCCATCTTGTAAGACTGACAGTAAAACATGACTGAACACTTTTTTGTGACACATCAGAACAGCTTAGGCATCCAAGAGGACAGTGGCAATCTGTGTTCCTTTCTATATAAGATTATTTGCATTCCTGTAGACATTGATCATTCATTAAAAAGCATTACTTACTAGCCATCAAGTATTACATATTAACACACTCTCTCTCGCGCTCTCTCTCTCTCTCTCTCTGTCTCTCTCTCTCTCTCCTGGTGATACATGTAAAAAGCCAATAAAAAACATATGCTCCATAACATGAGGAGTAGCAACGCAAACCACCATTTATCAAGGACTCCTGCATGTTTAAGTTTCACAAGAAGATATATTATCCCAACAAGCCTTGAAGGGTTGACATTATCACTATTAAAAGCCTAAAAAGCCTAGATTCAAAAAAGACAAGAGACTGTTCCAGTATCATCTAGTTAGGAAGAGATGAACTACAATTTGATTATAACTTTGTCCCAAAAATCTGACCTTCTGTGCTAGTTGGTACTCCCCAACATGCCACCATGGAGAAGATTCTGGAAATCTGATGTCCGGTTCACTTAAAATATGATATTTTACTTTTAATGCAAAGCATTAGAACCAGAATATCATGCTTCACAAAGAAGTCATAATACATTTCAAGCTCTGTTAAGTCTCCACACAGCCCCTGTGTAGAAACACTGAAATGTCTGTTCTGAGCTCTGCCTTTTGCTCCTAGTAAATGTACAGAGGCAACACCACTTCAGAACATTTCCCTTTCATGGTCATTTTGAGCTTGGAGAAAAGCCAAAAGTAACACTGCACCAGATCTGGTGAGTAGGTGGATAAGGACACACCATCATGTCTTTATCTGAAGAAAATGTCATAGACATTTTGAATCAATTCAGGACACTGAGGCTGCCATAAAGACATTTCCATAGAACTTCCAGAAGTGCTTCAGAAGATGGAAAGTATAATGGGATACATGTGTTTGATGTGAGAAGGAGTATTTTTAGGGGGATTAGTGGTAATTTGTCTTTTACTGTAATGAAATTTTAAAAATTTAACTCACCATATCTTCTGATCACACCACTTATTTAAAGCACAACAGAAAAATTTCCACATCTTGTGAAAGACATAAATATTCATATACAGGAAAGGCAAAGTTTTCAAATCAGATTCAATTAAAATAAGATGACATCTGAACATGTCACATGGGAAAAAAACCAAAGGCAAAGAAAATGAGAAAGCATCATGAGAAAAGAAACAATCACATATGAAGAAGATCCAATAAACCTATGAGCTAGTTTCTCATTAGAAATCTCACAGGCCAGGAAAGAGTAGGACAATTTTTAAGACTGAAGCAAAAAAAAAAATGACAACAAAGAATAACAAAAGCAGCAAAGTGGTCCTTCAGAAACGAAGGATAAACACTTTCCCAGAAAAACAAAAACAAAGATTTCATCACTACTTGAACTGACTTACAAGAAATGCAAAAGAGGTTTTCTTCAAACTGAAAGAAAAGGTTAGGAATTAGTAACACAAAATTATGTGAATGTATAAAATTTGATGTGAAAAAAAAATTCTGATGTGCTATATAAAAGCTGGGTGTAGTGGCACCCACCTGTAATCTTAGGTTCGGAGGCTAAGGCAGAAGAATCACTGTGAGTTTGAAGCCAGCGTGGGCCACATAGTTAGTTAGAGGACAGTCTGAACTACCTATCGAGACCCTGTCTTAAAAAAGTAAAAAAAAAAAAAAAAAATCTCATGGGTAAACACTATGATGGTGATATATAAATCACGTGTCTTTTCTTAAGAGAAAAAATAAAAATAAAAGTTTCAAAACAGGCTAATAATAGGAGAGCAACAATAATTAATACACTGCATATTGCTTTCTTCATAGTAGTTACTCAGAGAACAAGATATAGACATGAAATAATGTCTAAACAATATTAGCACAAACCTTTGTTTTCAATGAACTAAGAGAAACTAGCTGTGTAACTATCTTAACTATCAAAGTTAGAAGAAGCAAAAAAATAATAAAAATTAAAGGGCTTTTTCTTCCATCAGAGTTCAAATAAATGAAACCAATACTAGAAAAACAATAGAACAGACAGACAAAGTAAACTATTTTTTCCTAGAGAACAAAATTAACCAGGCATGGTGTCACAAGCTTTTAATCTCAGCATTCTGGGAAGCTAAAGCAGGATTACAAATTGGTGCCCAGCCTGGGCAATTTAGCAAGACCCTGTTTCAAAATCAAAACATGTACGGCAGTACACACTTCTGATCCCAGCACTTGGAAGGCTGAGGCAGGAAGATCACCGTGAGTCTGAGGCGAGCCTAAACTATATCGCAAGATGCTGTCTCTGAATGAATGAATGAATAAACAAACAAACAAATGGCTGGGGACATAACTCAGTGTGAAGCCTGTGTGTTCAATCTGGGAAAAAAAAAATCACCTGCAGGGCTAGGAACATAGTTCAGTGGTAGAATGCTTGCCTAATATACAGAAAATGGCATTCTAATCCCATTTTCCCAAGAAATACTTCAAAAAGCCTAAAATTCATGTAAAACTAGAGGAGATTTGCAATAGCCAAAGAACTTCTGAACAAGAACAACAAAGCTAAGGACATCACTCCAGCTACTTTGAAAATCTACTACAAAGGTATAGTAAGCAAAAGTGCATGGTCCTGGTATAAAGACATAAAGAGCCCATTGGAACAGGAGAAAGAACTCAGAAATCCACATATTTACAGTCAACTGATTTGCAAATCATATATCCAATAATGAGTAAATATCCAAAATATAGAAGGAACTCAGCAGTAAGAAAACTAGTAAACTTAGCAACCCATTTGTGACTCCTCCTGTCTCAAGAGTTATTCCAATTCCCCATTCTTTTCTCCAATAAATTTTTCTCTTAAAAAACAGAAAAGAAAACTAGTAAACTGATTTTAAAATGACCAAAAGACTTAAGCAAGCACTTGTAAAAAGAAAATATGTGCTGCGTATAGTACCACAAGTCTATACATAATCCCAGCTACTCGGGAGGCAGAAGCAAGATGTCAAGTTCAAGCCCTGTCTAGGCAACTTACCAAGACCCTGTCCTGAAACAAAAACCTAAAAAAATGTCTGGGGATGTAGCCCAATGGTAGAGTGCTTACCTGGCATGTGGTAAGGCCCTAGGATCCATCCCCAATATTGAGGGGGAAAAAAAGATGCAAATGACCTCCATGGACTGTATCTCAAAAAATATTAAACATCATTAATCAATAGAGTTAATGGGTCTCAGAAAAATACAAACCATTGACATGGCTTCTTGCCTTTATGGAATGAGGATAAGATTACTGTTTTAATAATGTAATAAATAATTAAATAAATAAATTACCTTGGCATGCCTGTAATCTCAGCACTCTGGGAGACTGAGGCAAAAAGACTGCAAATTCTAGGCTGGGCATAATAGCAAAACCCTATCTCAAATTAAAAAAAGACTGGAGATGTAGCTCAGTGTGAAGGCCCAAGGTTCAACTCCCCGTACTGAGAAGAAAAAAAAGTTCCCTATAATGTTGTTGTACCTGTGATCTTTGAGAGAGGTGGACACAACAAGGATGATTCTGCTGACCGTATGTGGTGGTACAGTTGCTGAGATACCCCAAAGGTCTAGAAAGCGTGAAATCTGTTTCTCGAAACGGAGGCACTCTGAGGCTGACAGGCTGCTGAAAAAGGTGATGAACAGAACATGTTAGCCAATATATAAGGGCAAAATATTAACAGGTGTGATTGAGTACAGTCACTAAAGCTAATTATACCACTCAGTACTGACAATAGAGCCTTTAAAGGACAGAATCACAGCAGTAAAGTTGCAGCAATCCATTGTGAGGCATCACTTATTTATTGTTACTTTTAGCAAAAGACAATAATGGCCTGTCAAATAAAAAAGCAGTGGGGATAATCATCTCTTTATTTATTAGGTTGCATATAAGCAAGTTTAATCTTAATTTATTTGGGGTCATGTTAACATTTCAATTAGGCTCATGGAGTTCCACATATCAAGCCAGTTAGTAAATGACAAAAACTGAATTTACTTTTATTATTTATGGAATCAGAGCCTATATGTGGAGTACTTTAGGGCAACAGGTATTGTGATTCTACACAACTCAAGCAAGCTGACAATAAGAGTGATGCCACCAATTTTCTCACCTTGTATCAGGTAACCTTCCCAGACTTGGGGGTGTGGATGGTGGTAGTAATAATGTTTAAATTTAGTGAGATTCTGAGTTATACACAATTTGGGTTTTAGTGTTAATGAAGTTCATGAAATTCTGTCAATTGGCCATATTAGCAAATATTAAAATAAAAATCTATGTTGTACATGCCAAAAACCCAAATAGCTCCTTTTTTATTCATTTTTTTTCCCTTAAGACAAGGTTTCATTATGTTGCCCAGGCTGACCTCTAACTGCAACCTCAGTCTCCCAAGTAGCCTTTATATCTTTTGTTATATATATAAATTTAGCATATAAATTTTAGATTTTTCAATAAGATCAAATTATGGAACTTCTTTTAATTAATTTTTCATACATACAATGTGTCATATACTTACATTTATAATGAAATACTCATATACTCAACTGTCCTGCACTTTCTCCTCTGCTACTCAGGGGTTTGATATTAAAACAACCCCAATACATGGTTACTATTAAGCTTCCTCAATCTGTCATTTGCACAGTACTTCAAGTTTAAAGTTTCTTTTTCATTCCTATTTAGCTGCAAGGCACCCAAGGTGCAGTCTCTTCGTCAACTTTGCCTTTTTATTCTAGGCTTTTAGTCATCTGATGCCTAGGTTTCAATTTCTGTCTCTGGTTGATAAAGGGGAAAGAATGGCAGGGGTCCTCTAACCCTGGGTGACCTCTCCCTGGGATGATCCCTGCCACAGGAGATCAGCAACTCCCTTTCCCAGCTCCTTTTTATTCTCACACAAAATCTTTTAAAATGGATTGTTATGGGGGTACATTTGAATTTCCCATGTTCTACAGCACAGTAGGATAACTGGTTGACAAGAATTACTTGAATATTTCAAAATAGCCAACAGAGAAGATTTTTAATATTCCCAACATAAAGAAGTGATATGTTTCTAAGGTGACAAGATATGCTGATTTTCTTGATCTGAACAAACACATTCTATGCATACTGAAGTATCACTCTGTACTCCATCAACAGAAATAGAAACAAAATTTTTTAGCGCTGAGGATTGAACCCAAGGCCTCAACTGACACTAGCAAGTACTCTACTATTGAGCAACATCCCCAGTCCTAACAGCACCCCCCAAATTTATACAATTCCTATGTATCAATAAAGTATTAGTAAATAAGGAGCTGGGCGTGGTGGCGCACACCTTTAATCCCAGCACTTGGGAGGCTGAGGTAGGTGGAGCGTTGTGAGTTCGAGGCTGGCTTGGGCTACAACGCAAGCGCAAGACCAGCCTGAGCTACATAGTGCAACCCTGCCTCAAAAAACTAAGGCTGGGAGTTTGACTCAGTGGCTTAAGCACCTGTCTGGCAGGCGTGAGGCTGTGAGTTTGATCCCTGGTACCGCAAAAAAAAAAAAAAAAAAAAAAAAAAAAAGGTATTAGTAAATAAAATCTGTGTATACACATTTAAAATAAATCTATTAAAAATAGGACCAGGGGGTGTAGCTCAGTGGTAGTGCTTGCCTACTGTGCATGAGGTCCTGGGTTTCATCCCCAATACCACAAAGAAAATAAAAAATAAATAAACCAAATAACATGTAGCTCGAGGTAACTGAAATTCTCTCCTCTTTGGATGTTTAATTGTCAAGCTTCTGGGGGTCCATAGCAGCTCACAGTGGCCTTTCAGAGGGTCCCAATCAGGCTCAGAGGCGCTGAAGTCAACACCAAGGACAGCAAGAGTGACCTCAATTTTGCCTTTTAAATTCTTTATTTGGTAATAATCTAAAGCAAGACATACTTAGCATGGCAATAGGTAGCAGCACATAAAAGGGCCCAAGCACATCGACCAGGAGATTTGATACTACAAATGAGTTCAGAAACATGTTCAAGTGTCTTAGGGGGACAGGGATCAAAATGTTCCACCTTCCTCCTTCCTTTTTTCTTTTTTTCCTCACACTGAGTCACCATCAAGTCCACCAAGAACGGGATCTGCCATAACCATAGGGTTGGGAAAAGCAAGCAATAGTAGCAAGAAATGTAACAGAAAAGTGGCCACTGGTGCAGCCATACAGACCACAAGAAGTAGCATGAAGGATTCTCAGGAAGGGCTGACCCCTGACACTTGGGAGGAAAATGAATTACTGATTTGTACCAAGTGCAATTCAAGCTCACACTCAACAATGCAAATGGGGTCACCCATTCAGCCTGAAGCTTTCCAGGCTACTCATCAGCAAATTGTACTGGATTTGCCCCGGAAGTAAGGGAACCCCACTCAGAAGAGAGATGAAAAAGTATTTTGATTACCTAGAAATATAAGACATTGTAAGGATTTTACTGAAAGGAAAAAGGGGATCTGAATATCCCAAAGAGAAAAGACTATCTAGAGGCACTGGGCCATGCTTCCCTCCACTTCTTATCCCTTAACTAGACAGAAGCTAAAAACACTACCACCTCAAGCAACTCAAAGTCTAAGCCAAGAAAGGAAAGAAGGCAGGCACTGAGTGTGAAGAAAACGAAAAGAAGAAAGGGAGGGAGGATTTCAGTTTTAAGGAGCTACCAGTCTAAGAAAAACAAAAATTTACGAAAGAACTTTAAAGCTTTAAGCCCTGAGCAAACACCATTGTGTAATACAATGCTGCTCGCCTCAGATTACTTAGTGGTTTGAAAATAAAACATCAGACACAGAAAAACAGTAATGAGACTTTAACTTAACATTTGCTAAAATGTACCAGTTGTAGAATAGAATAGAAGAGCATCAGCTTAATCAGTTTTGGGCTCAAACTGTGACTGGGCGTGGTGGCACATGCCTGTAATCCAGCACTAAGGAAGTAGAGGCAGAAAGATTGCTACAAGTTCGAGAACAGCCTTGGCTACAAAGTGAGTTCAAGGCCAGTCTGAACTGCATAGTGAGACCCTGTCTCCCCCCCCCCAAAAAAAAAAGTCAAATTGTACATACTTAGGCTGAAAATACATTTATACCTGGGAATACCACTAAATTTAAATATTGTCCCTCCTAAAATCTTAAACAGCTAAATTCAAAAGAAAACAACAGGCATACACCTCGCTTTCACTGTGTCCTTTTTTATAGTTCCCACAGTCATAGCTTCCATTTTACTAGAAATTCCACATTGGGCTTTAACACTCTAACATAAGAAATAATAAAATAAGTCAGGCCTAGTGGCACATTCCTGTAATCCCAGCACTCAAGGAGACTGAGGCAGAAGAATCCTAGTTCAAGTTCAGATAGGGCAACTTGGTGACATAGCAAGACCCTATCTCAAAACAAACAAAAACGCCAAGGGCTGGAGATATAGCTAAGTAAGAAGACCCTGGGTTCAACCCACAGTACTAAAACACACATACACAGAACACTAAGCACACACACACACTCACACACAAAGAAATAATGACTATTACATAAGATTTTAACACATGCTGGCTTGACAATATGGGACTCATGGATCCTCAACTAAAATAGTTAAGAAAGCTCAATATGTGTTAAAATAGAACTTCAAGGATTGAAACTCAGCTTAATTTTGTCTATTTTTAAATCTGAAATTAAAAGTACCTTGTTATGGATTCCTACAACCTTAATATGGTGATCCAATCTATCAAGGGTCCATAACCAGTACTACTGAAATTATTGATTGTATCCATCCAACACTGAGTAAATATTGGCCTTTTATAAATATGATTAAGCAGCCGGGCATGGTGGCACACGCCTTCAATCCCAGCACTCTGGAGGCTGAGGTAGGAGGAGCGTTGTGAGTTCAAGGCCGGCTTGGGCTATAACATGAGCACAAGGCCTGCCTGAACTACACAGCGCAACCCTGTCTCAAAAAACTAGGGCTGGGAGTTTAGCTCAGTGGCTTAAGCACCTGCCTGGCAGGCACAAGGTTGTGAGTTCGATCCCCAGGGCCACTAAATAAATAAATAAATAAGGTTAAGTTGGACATGGTGGCGCACACCTTTAATCCCAGCACTTGGGAGGCTAAGGCAGGAGGACTGTTGTGAGTTCGAGACCAGCCTGGGCTACAAAGTGATTTCAAGGCCAGCCTGAACTGCATAGTGAGACCCTGTCTCAAAAACTAGGGCCGGGGATTTAGCTCAGTGCCTAAGCACCCACCTGGCAGGTGCGAGGTTGTGAGTTCAATCCCCAGTACCAAAAACAAAACAAAACAAACAAATTAAAAAAAAAAAAAATATATATATATATATACACACACGCACATGGTTAACATGTTGTGTTCAGTGCCTATTTATTTTTTTGATATTTTTGTTTTTTGAGACTCACTACGTAGTTCGGGCTGGCCTGAACTCATTATGCAACCCAGACTGGTTTTGACTCACAGTGACCCTCAGCCTCCAGAATGCTAGGATTACAGGTGTGCACTACCATGCCCAACAAGTGCCTATTTCAACAGCTACTCAGTTACACTCTGCTTTACCTCCAGAGAAATACAATACTTTTTCCAGTTACCCAACAAATTAGTCATTTTACATATTTAAAAGATCTTAATGACAGCCACTTTCTATAGGAACACAGATGTGATACTACATTGGCAACAAAATTCAGTTGACAACACTAATGAAGGACATCTAACTCCAAAATCATTCAGTACTTTCAGGTGACAACATATTCCTCTTTTTTTTTTTTTTTTTTTTTTTTTTTTTTTTGCGGCACCGGGGATTGAACTCACAGCCTCACACCTGCCAGGGCAGGTGCTTAAGCCACTGAGCCAAACTCCCAGCCCTGGTTTTTTGAGGCAGGGTCGCACTATGTAGCTCAGGCCAGCCTTGCGCTCACGTTGTAGCCCAAGCGGGCCTCGAACTCACAACGCTCCACCTACCTCAGCCTCCCGAGTGCTGGGATTAAAGGCGTGAGCCACCACGCCCGGCTCATATTCCTCATTTACAAAGTTTATATCCAAACTAAAACCAACAGATCCTTCTGTTAATACCTTTGAAAAAAAAAAGTAACAAAAACTCTTCTTTTAAGGCGGAAGCTCTGGGAATCATTTTCAATATCTCCTGGAGTCTCTGAGCCATTCATGTGTCATTAGTTACAGAGGCTCTCACAGACCCATAGTCTGTGACCTCCCATACCCAGCTTCTACTATACTCTGAGCCATGAAAACACCATCCACACATTGTGCATGCACACTAAGGCCTGTAGTATAAGCCACGTAGGGATGCCTGGGTACATTCCACCTGCAGGAGACAATGGCTTCCCTGTCCTTAGTCTCTTACCAGATACCACAGTGACAGAGGAACATGTGCCTTCTCTAGGCACCTTGACTACTTGGAAAGGCCCAAGATTAACTCACTGAATAATCATGGGAATTCTTAGACTATGTATGTGATGGAACTTAGTGAAGAGTAGCTACTTTCCAGCCATGAGGATGTCCCGACTAAAAGACAGGAGGATCCAAGAAACCATACATGTGGGTAAACACCAGGCAGGCATCTTAGTACTATAAGCCCTGGTCAACAAATGCCCTCATCTCTGCATTTATTAAAAGTTATTGAATAATTACCTAAATTTATCTCATTCAAGGAAAAAAAAATCCTCTGGGAATCTCTCACCTGACAAATACACAAAATACACCTAGGCCACAGAGCAAGAATTTGCCAGATCAAACCTTAGTCCCTCCAGAGTTACAGGTACTACTAAAAGAACCTAAGATTTCTCCCAAAAAAAATCAAAATAACACCACAAACAAACAATTCTCTCAAGTACAGCTAAACATCATTCTATTAACTGTTGGTGTTATTACTACTACTGGCTCAGGTGCCACACTGGCTTAGTTTACAACTCAGAAAGTCACTATAGTGGGTACCTACTTAAAAAGGATACCTCAATCTTACACATGAGGCGACTCCATCATGGCAAAATAATCACCACTGAATATGCTATCACCTTGGACAAGAGCCTCAACTCAGAAACCTGCTGTTGGAAGTTCTTGCATCACACTTAGATCTCCACACAGCGACATCTCTGATACAAAACAGACACAGAATTGTTCTGCTTTTCCCTCCCGAATTCACTGTCTGCTTAGACCACAAGTCCGGTATACTACCTACTCTCTGCACAAATGCACACCTCCACATAACTGCACCTAAAGGAAAATCTGGCACAGGTCACTAAAATTAATGGAGGTTATTGTTTTCCACTGGAAGCACCTCCCCCATATAAATGAACATCTTTGTAACCTCAGAAGAGTACCATCTACTCACAAAAAGCCTTCTACCTCTTCCCCCCACCTGTCCCACTAGCCCACCTCTGCTTCCCTTTGATTATACACAATACCAATAGTCTACATATGCGTTACTGAATTATCACTTCATAGCCCCAAAATAAGATTTCAAGTTTATTTTTGTTTCTCGTCTGTTTTCTGTTTTGTTCGAGACAGGGTCTTGCTATGTATTCTAGACCTTGAACTCACTATGTACTCCAGGCTGGCAGTGAACATACTATGTAGCCCAGGGTGGCCTTGAATTCATGGCAATCCTCCTGCCTCTGCCTCCTGAGTGCTGAGATTACAGGCATAAACTACCATGCCCACTTCTAAAACTGCAAATTTTGACACAGGTTCTGACACTTCTAGCTAGCATAATGAAGGGGCAATGTGGCAAGAACTACCTCTTGCAAACAATGAGCAACAAAATCTGTGGCTGCAAGGAAATGAATTTTGCCCATGATCCGAATGCGTGTAGAAACAGATTTCTTCCTTTGTAAGCTTACCCAGTTAAACTACATGAGACTGAGGCCCAACCAATGTGTCTTGATTGCAATTAAGTAAAATCTTGAGCAGATACCCTACTACCCAAACCATGTCCGGATTCCTAATTCAAAGAAACTATGAGACAAATGTGTGTAATTTTAAACCATTAAATTTGTTGGGCAACAACAGATAAATACAAATGTATTATCAGACCACTAAATCCCTGCCTTGGGGAGAAGCAGGCATTCTTTTGGGCCTAGCTTCTTTCACCCAAAATTATGCTTATGAAGTTAATTTCCTACTTGTGAAAATTAAAAGATGTTCATGCTTTATCCTATTTTATCTCAACTTACATCTTTTGAACAGGAAATCAGTTTTATTTCTTGGATTTGACCATAGATTCAGAGCCTCCCATTCTACGCCCCAGCCCCACTGTGGTACTGGGAATTCAACCCAGGGAATTGACATTGGGCTGTATTCTTAGCCTTTTTTTTTTTGTTTTTTTTTTTTTTGTACTAGGAATTGAACTCACAACCTCGTGCTTGCCAGGCAGGTGCTTGTGCCGCTGACCTATATTCCCCCCACACACTTTTTGCCTCCTGATCATGGGGGAGTTTTGTCTGTTATACAATTTTTGTGCCTTTGTCTTCCTTAAATGGTAACACACTAACATATTATAGCCTGACTGGGTACAATCTATGTTACAGAGTCCTGCTAGAACTACACATGTGTATCTAGGAACTAGTTGTGCCATGTTGCCTTTCTTTATTCAGAAAAGGCCCGCACTGGATTCCTTTGGGAGGGGCCCTGCCACAATATCACACTTCTCCTGCCCTACACTGAAGAATAAATTCATTCTTCAGCTTTTTCCCCCAAACATAAAAAAAAACTCAACTATCAAACCTAGAAATAATCCCTAGTGCACTTCCCTTTGCCTCTTTCACAAATTTAACCTGCCAGTCCATAGAAAGTGTTCACCATCTCCTATTCCCTTTTTCCCTTTTCTTTCAGCATGGCTGACACCTACACCCACTTTTGTTTTTGTTTTTGTTTTTGTTTTCTGGCCTTGGGTTAATTATTATTCTTTTCTTAGCTTCACATATTCCCCCAAAGATAAAACAAACACTGTCTTCTACCTTCCAAGCTTTTATCGATTTATAATGACATATTTACTTTCTCAATTACATACTAGCTTTCTCCACAAGCTCCCTAAGAACATCATTAGGGGAAACTTGGGCATTCGTCAATTTTCAGAAAATACAGGGAAGCCGGGCGTGGTGGCGCAAGCCTTTAATCCCAGCACTCGGAAGGCTGAGGTAGGAGGAGCGTTGTGAGTTCAAGGCCGGCTTGGGCTACAACACGAGCGCAAGGCTGGCCTGAGCTACATAGTGCGACCCTGCCTCAAAAAACCAGGGCCGGGAGTTTGGTTCAGCAGCTGACGTGCCTGTCAGGCAGGCGCGAGGTTGTGAGTTCAATCCCCGGTGCTGCAAAAAAAAAAGAAAAAGAAAAAAGAAAATACAGGGAATAGAGAAAACATTTAAACATTCTGGAAGGATACAATCAGAGATTTCCAAAAGACATATAACCGAAACAGGAGCCACAAAGACCTATAACAATCTACAATACATAAGCTTCGAATAATATGAGAATGCTAACAACCCCAAAACATGTGCTGGAACAATGTGGACAGTTCTACTTTCTCACACAGGCTCGATATTCAGAATATTATTTTTTTATTTTAAGAGATGCGTTACCAAGCATGCTCAATAAGCATGTCAGTGATTTTCAAAACTAACATTCTTTCAATAGCTCACCAGAAAAAGGGGGTTCTTGGAGAGAAATGACAAATTAAAGTACTATAATGCAACAAAGTCCCATCTTTTCTTCCCACAGATCCCTGTTTAGGAGCTCTGTGGGAAGGCAGAGGCCTAGGCACTTCAGATCAAAAGAACAGGAAAGTACAGTACTGCTTTCCCTTAGCAGAATGACTTGCACTGTACACGCGATTATAGTTACAGATGGAAAGGGGCACACCCTAGACACCTACGAAAAGTTACTTTCTGCCTGAATGCAATGCGTCTGAAATAAATACACGTCGTGAAAAGACAAGCCGGGCCAGACACGCGCTCGCCCTCACAATTCACTGGTCACTCGAAGCCCGCAGCGCCAGCTCCGTAAGGGGACGTTGGCGCAGTCTGAAATGCTTTGCCTTCTGGAAAAAACAAAAATCCACAGAGACTGCACTAGCGGCTTCTACAAAGGCAGTCGTCAGCTGCAAAACCCCTCGAAGCGCCCTCGCGACGAACCCCGAAACGGCTGGTGGGACCTCCACAGCCACAGGCCCAGGGGCCCGGCACCCGGCGGCGTAAAAGGATGCGAGTGGAGCGACCCGGCCTCCCCCACTAGGCAGCGCGGCGGCTGCGGACACCCTCGGACGCTCACCGCCCGCTCCTGTCGCCGGTCAGACGCCTACCTGGCTGGCCTCTCCAGAGCCGAGAGGAACGCAGCGACCACTGAGAAGGAAGGAATTTGACAACCAGCCGCCAAACCGGAAGAGAAGGCGCCGGTGTGACATCACTTCCCCTTGCTCTCTGCAGTTCAGGATCTGGACTCCACAGCTTGGCTCTGACACACTTTGGACCCTTCCAAGCAGGGAAATGATAATTTCTTCGCGCGAGGATGCATTTAGGCCCCGGGGTGGAGAGGCTCGGGTTGAGGTTAGAGACAGGCCTATGGGCGGGACCCATTTCCAAGGGCGGGTCTGGAGCTGGGGCCACGCCCACACAGAATTGGCCCAGAAAAGTTGTTTAGCGTGAATTCCTTCCTCTTTCCTGGAGCATTTGCGGTGATTCTTCTTTATTAATAAGGCTTCCAGGGCATGGCGTGCTCACTTCCAATCAGTCCATCAATCAACCCGTTCTTTAGGTCTTTATTCCTCCCCCCCTTTTTTTTTTAATGTATCTGGACACTGCTAAACTCTAATACATTGAACCCTTTACTTATGCAGTTTGCCGAGGGCTGGTTGTAACTCAAGTTGTGAATTGAAGGCTCTGGCTCTTCTCCACAGCCTTCAAAGTCTCTCTCCTGTTCTGGGGATATAGCTCAGTGGTACAGCGCCAGCCTGGCAAGCGCAAGGTCCTGAGTTTGATTCCCGCTACCAAAAAAATCTCTCCTGTATACAGGCAAATCTCAGTCTTCCAAGAGACAGTAGCCCAGGATTTCTCAATTAACCCCATACAGGAAAGGATGTTGTAATGTTCCTTCCAAAAGTCTTTAAGGGTTAAATCTGTCAGAGACTATCAGAAAGCACAAGTGGCTGGCATTCGGGTCATAACTAGAGACTGGTCGTAGGATAAAACTAAAATTCCAGGCTGGGAAGTGATCCCCGCCTGTAAACCAGCACCATGCGCAGGCTCCTGCGAGTGGGGACAGCCACACACAAGCCCCTCTCTGTGAGTCAGTGCTGTTCGGGGACTGCAGAGGGAGAGAACCAGACTTCGCCAGGAAGTGATCCTGGCAGGGAAACCATATCATTTTCATTGTTTTGTTGGGTTGGGTTTTATTCTCTTTTGTTTGATTATGTTA
Source organism: Dasyprocta punctata (assembly GCA_004363535.1). Lineage (NCBI taxonomy): Eukaryota > Metazoa > Chordata > Mammalia > Rodentia > Dasyproctidae > Dasyprocta > Dasyprocta punctata. Next base: position 1,636 of record RJWM01008248.1, on the reverse strand, counting down.
AATCTGATAACATGAGCAGCTATTTGAAAGATCACAAGACATATTGTAGCCATTTTGGATTTACTATTGGCTTGTTTTGAAGTCCTTTATTGCATTCATTGTTTTGCTTTTATTGTTTCTATTCTATTCTGTTTGATTTTTATTATGTCCAAAGGTATCTGCAGCTATTCGCAAGACAACAAAAGGCATTATGGTAACTATTGTTGGTTTTGTAAGGTGTTGAACTCCTGTATCACCTATACTGGTTTATTTTCATTGATTTTATTCTGCTTTATTTTCCTTGGTTTTATCCTCTTTAAAATTAAATTAAATTAAAAATAAATTAACGAAATAAAATTCCAGTCATAAACCAAGTTATTCATATGTGAGGCCAGCTGTAACTCAAGGGTTGATTCTTTGTGTTTCAGTTGGACTGATACTTCCTGTAAATTTGAAATTTTTTTCTTCCTCAAAATATTTCTGTGGCTCAATGGTAGAGTGCTTGCCAATCATGCACCAAGGCCCTGGGTTAAAGAAATCAGTTTTATTTCTTGGATTTGACCATTAATTCAGAGCCTCCCATTCTACTCCCCACCCCTACTCTGGTACTGGGGATTGAACCCAGGGAATTGACATTGGGCTATATCCTTAGTCTATTTTGGGGGGGTGGGGTATATCAGGGATCAAACACACCACCTTGCACCTGCCAGGCAGGTGCTTGTTTCACTGAGCGATATCCCTGGCCCTGCCTCCTTTTTTTTTTTTTTTTTTTTTGAGACAGTGTCTCGCTAAGTTGTCTGTGCTTGGCTTGAACTTGAACTCCTGGCTCATCCTCCCAAAGTTCTGGGATTTCAGCCCTGCAGCACCAGCCTGACTCCATTCTCCATTGTTAAATAACATGACTGTTATGGATTACAAACTGGTGGTCAACTTGGCACCAGTTGAATTAATTCAGCTGGTGTTGAGTTAAAGATGTTCCACCTGAAGAAAGTTGCCAGCATAAATAGGGATGTGGGGAAGAAGAGCCAGGCGTTGAGGGTTCTTCCAAGAGTTGCCGTTGGAGCCGCTGGTTCTCCTGGAGGTGCTTGTCATGCTGGCTTCGCCAATATGGACTCGGCCATTATCGTCGGAGGAGCTCGGGACCTCATCGGTGAGAGCGGCTGTGGCTCATGTTGCGGGATCTCTGCTCCTCACACTGTGCATCGCTTCCTGGCTCCGGAGGGGAGGCTGTGTGCTGGAGAACCTGGTCACGCTGGGCTTCCTGACCTGTGCTCAACTGTTCTCCATCGTCGGAGGAGCGCGGGACCTCGTCGCCGTTGGGGATGGCTGTGGTGCTCTTCAGGGAAGCCCCGCTTCTTCTTTTGAGCGTGACTTCTCGGCTCCTACATAGAACCCTCAACTCACTGCACAGCTCCTTCACCCTGCTGGCATAGACTTTCTGGTTCCACCACTGACCTCTGGCCTTCCCAGCACAGAACCGTGAATAAACTGGCGTGAGCCCTTATTGGGGGCTCTTAGGTTCCCAGTTGGTACTGTGGGAGGCATTGTCATGCATTCGGGTCTCTAGTGGGACTCTTGCATGATATTGCTGTGGGATTCAGGCCCTCGGCTATCCTGGGTCTTAGTGCTGTGGACAGATCTTCCTGCACCGTCTCGT